>JAIPRN010003339.1:0-22170 GCA_025469175.1 Geopemphigus sp. TES_GeoC_2020 | reverse complement strand
TTGTCTATACCATAGAATAACAAAATGGTCAAACTCAAAGAGGTTTGTTGCGCGGGAAAATTTAAATGTAAGAAAATAATATTTTTCTTTACATATATATATATATTAATGAAAACGCGTTTATTCGTATACATTTGTATTTAGTAACATCTCCGATTTAATAACGGAAAACAATACGGCAATGACGCATATTCAGCTGTTGAATGGTACGCGGTTCGTTAGCGTACGCTTGTGACTTGATATTTAACCGCGTAGAAAAAAATCACAGCGGGTGAGGAGGTCGCAGGATCTGGCAGGCCACACCTCGCAATGAGATCGATCTTCCCGAGAATTTTTCTTTGATAATGTCGATTGTTTCAGTGGGAGGCGTGGCGTGTTGCGCCGTCCTGTTGAAACCATAGGTTTCGAATATCAATATTTTGAAGGAAACGCCATAACAAGCTGGTTAGCGCGTGACGATAACGTTCTCCATTGACTGTTAAACAACTCCTTCGTCCTGAAAGAAAAACGAGCCTATCACTCCACCGGTCCAAAAGCCACACCATATAGTCGTCATTTGAGGGCGCGTTTGATGTTCGTTAGTTACGCGTGGACTTTCAGACCCCCGAATCCCGCAGTTTCGTTTATTAACGAATCCACTAAGGTCAAAATGGTGGGCCTCGTCGTTGAAAATTATGTTTTTCGCGAAATGTTCATCGGTCCCTTTTCGATCCATTCGCAAAATCGTCTTTTGTTTTGGCGATCCACCGGCTTGCGTGGCTTAAATTGAATTTTACACGCACCTTTACTCGATATTGTTTGCAACGGACTGCGTTCAACTACTGTGACCGTCGGCGAATTGATTTCCCCGGGACTCATTGTTACACTACGGCGATTTGTTGTGCGTTCCGTCGAGTGCGATATTGTCCAGCTGACTTCGCAGTAACCATAGAACTAGTTGTTTCGAATTTTTTCATCAGCCGTACAACCGTAGACTTGTCGGGCGCTTCGTTTCTTCCGAAAACCGCGCGAAGTCGTCTTACCGTTTCGGTCCCAATTTCACGATTTTGATAATAAGTTTTCACGATCTAAACGCGTTGTTTATTTGTGAACCGCTCCATTACAACGACTGCGCCAATAACGAAAACAACAACTGCTAATTAAATCGGAATGATAGAAAGTACCAGAAATGATAGTAAGCTGTCTACGAAACGTTAAAAAAATGGCGGCAGATTCAAAAGTTGCGCACTTTATGGGCTATCCTATATATATATATATATATATTTATAGGTAGATTAACAAACGAATAAAGCGTTATCGCCAAAAATGTATTGCGCGCACTTAAAATCTAAATCGGAAATGAATAAATATATACTTAATAATATTATGTAGGCATACGACTAGAGTTAACGTCAACGTACAGTGATTTTTGATAAACTTTAACGTTTCTCGGTAGATCAAAACGATTTAAATAATACCGTCGTAATAATCATCGGGCGCTATCACGTTGTTTCGTTGAACATTCGATTAATTCGATAAAGCTAGTAATAACTTACAAATTCGAAAATTTTTTTTTACCATCGACCAAACTACGATGTTTGGATCCTTTTTCTTGATCATAGTACCGGCAATACGTCTACGGTCTGAAACGTTTGAATGTCGGGTCGTTTACTGTTTCACGAATATCAAAAATACGTTAAAAAACGATCTTCCTTAACGGGAATATGACGGGACTATCTTCCGCCATTACAACGAAGTTCCTTACGTCAAACCTAAATTCGAAATTTCGAATTATCTACGTTTAAAAAATGGACGGAAGGTGTCGGGACAATCATCCGCTACACGCCGCCCATTTACACCGTCCTTGAATCAAAATATAAAAGAATACAAACAGGTTCTTCTTGCGCACGGGAGCGGCTTCAGTCTGCCCTTCTTTTCCTCCTCCTCCTATTAAGAGGAAGGCGACGTAAGGCTGAACGTCATCTCGTTGCGCGACATACCTGTCCATCGAGCGTTACAGTTCGAGGAGAATCGGCGACCATGTCCACCCGGCGGCCACTGTCCACACGCCCGGGCTCTATTAAAAAATAACTAGCGGTTAAAGTATTGAACGACGAAATATGAAATATTCGTCGATAACAGTGGGATTCCGTTATTATTATTAGTTACAAAATATTAGTATATTTCAAATTAAAGCGTAGAGAAGAGAGGAGAATAACTTTACGGACGTTTAAGTTCACGCGGTTGATATCGTGTAAACGAATTATAACTGAAAACAATTTCGTATTAAACAAAATGAACATTTATATATATATCGCGTATGGCAATAAAAACTATAAAAAATGATCATCGACGATCACGAAATGATTAATATAACGAATACTGATTATATATATATATATATAGTACTGTAACTTTAATAAAATAATTTTACTTCTGTGACCAATATATTAATATATAAATAAACGTTTTTGATAAATCGATCGACAGTTATTGAATATTTTAGTGTAGGCCAACGTCTATTGGATATTGTCATTTTCGTAATAACACGCTCACACGCGCACGCACGCAATTATATCTATAGATTAAACAAATAAAAACTTTTTAGTTTGATACTGTACGGATGTATTTATACGATTATACGTTTTAAAAAACAAATTGGCAAAAAAGTTTTATAACTGCCCGTTGGCACGCCACTCGTATTAAATGTCTCTAGGGATTTGACAATATGTACATACGGTATGACGTTACGAACGAAAATTACAAAATTAATTTCGTTTTCAATTATTTCACATCAGATATGTGTCGGTATTATCAAATGTAACATCGGTCGACGGTGAAATTCGGGAATTTGTATGTATGTTTGTTAACCATAACGTTTGCGCAGTTGTCCGAATCTAACGTATTGCGCAAAAACAATGAAAAAAACGAAGAAACCGTTTTCTTTTATCGCTATATATAAATTAATAAACAACGAGTCGTCGTTAAGAAATAATTTTTGGACCAACGATAAATATTCCACGTAAGTAATATTATCGTTTGTGTTGGATACGTTTAAATAAATGTCTTATTACCGAGAGGGCTTCCATTGGGAATCGATGGCAATCGCTTTTCCGTAGGCTTTTTTCGCTTCGTTAGAATTAAAGACTGTAATTGGCTTTTTGTATTCATCTACGTACCTACGTATCCGGTGGTCGGCGAACGCTATTTCGGGTGTAGATAAAAAATGACCCGGATCTATATACACGTTACGATTTTCGAAAAACTGCCAAGATATTTTTTAGGGGGATATGGTTAGTAGTTTTCTTAAGTTAGAAAAAAAGAAAACGATCGAAAACTGAAGTCCGGTAAAATTGTTTGAACGCCCAATTTTAACGGAATCGCGTTTCGTAATTAAATTTTTTTTAATAAGTTACTACTATACGCACGCCTCAATCTATATGACGACCGTGTGTCTATACATTTAAAGGGAAAATGTTCGTTTTTTCGGAATTTATTGTTCCCTATCGTAATACGTTTGTTCAGTGTTATGAAACCAAATAGTTAGGACGATTGTCGAAATATTATACAAGCGTGTACGATATTTCTAACTATTCAAAACGGACAATAATCGCCGGCGTCCAAAAGGAATATTTTCTTACCCGGTTTTATTTATCGGAATGTTCGCGTCGTTTCTTAATCGCGAATCGAAAATCGAAAATCGTGTCAAACGAAATACCGTTAATAATTCGACACCGGGAAATCGGGCACGTCGCCCGTGTTCCCTATAAGGGAAATTGTTCGAAGACGAAATAAATAAAACGAAAAAAGAACCGGCCTTGGCAAAAACGGAACCGAAAGGGATAAATTATAAACGTAGCGAGTTGCGTGGATACCGTGGACGGTTGGCTCGAACGTATTTCGATCAATCGATTAAATAATACGAAATTATAATTCGAGTTGATCGAAGTTGTGTCGTCGTCGTTGATTCGGACGCGACGAAAAATCCCCGCGTGCGAGAGCGCTGTGTAGTTTTGTTCCTCGTAGTTTTTCGCGCTAACGACGACGACGACGACGACGACGAACGAATCGTTAAATACGTTTTAATAACCGTCCGATAGACGAACGAAACCGTACACATTTCATATTGGCGACCATTAATCGCGCGAATCTCGGCGATACAACAATAAACGATACCGACGATCTCGTTGCGAATCGACGCGTGTCGCAATAACGATTCGAATCGTCGTAATTAATCCAACGGGATATGTACGGAGTTCGTCGGGCCGTAATACGTAAAACGGAATCGACGAGCTGTATAAATCAATCGCGTTGACGTTGTTTGCAGGATCTATTGGACAAGCGTTTTAGTCGGGACTTTGGCGTTGACCGTATTCCTGTCCTACGATGTACTCTGGAAATTGTATACGTCCCCGGTGAATAGATTGATAATGAACGAACCGCGGCACGTGTCCGAAAATCCGTTTCCCGCCGTCACGATCTGTCCCAGCGATCCATTCAGTTCGAGCACGATGAACTTGGCCTCCGTACTGGATTGGGAGCGACAAAATAGAACCGACCAGGAGTGAGTGCGCCGAAGATTTTAACGGCAGCGTTTCGCGTCCGTCGACGCCGAACACTATTCGAACGACGGACACGCGATTGACGGATGGATGACGGGGGGGGGGGGAAAGGGAGAGACGCGCAAGAGAATCGGTATAAATTTTATTGGAAACGAACTGACACACACGGTGGATGAAATCAATATTGCGGACGACATAATCGTTTACATCCAAGAAACGTGTGACGCGCGTCGTACCTGTTGTAAGGGAATTCCGGTCGGTCCATTAAACCGAAATCGCAATTACTGCGTGCACCCTAAGTGTATTACGCGTCGTTAAATACGTTTTTCCTAAATAGCGTTATATTCGTTTATATTTCCGACTTGTGTCGCGCGTTTCGTATTTCCAGCCGAATATATCCGTATTGTTTTCACGCGTTTTGGAAAACTGATTGAGAAAATGTTCGATTTACGTGACGGAACCGAGTTCCAATCAAACGACGTTTTTAACATTCGGCCATCGCGCGGTTCCGCGCGTTTTTCTTAACATTTACGTTTTTGACCGAAAAACACTCGGAGTATTCGTCACCGCGATGGGCACACTGTCAATAGATACTGAACCCGAATAGCGATTTAAATATACTACGGTCGCTCAATGTGTACCCGATAGATTACGTATTGCGCGAATGTTGCGGGTCGTCGTGCGCTTTGAGTTTTTTAAGCGTTCCTCGCGATAAATTCGAAATAACGCGGAACCGTAAAATTTTAATAATATTTCGATTCGCCGAGGAATCGGGCGCGAAATGTAAAATTCGAGTTTTACGACGGTCGCGTACTTTTAGCTGTAATATTTAGATCGTTGACATTGTACTACCGTGGATTATTCGTTAATTGATTTAAATTAATCGTGTCGTCGTTTTTTTCCAGATGGCAAATGTTGAACGTTGTGTACACTATGTGTTTTTGGAAGCATAAACTTTTTAAATTAGACAAAGTTGATCCCGAGATCGTTTTTAAAGTATTAAAAGTATGTGTACAAGACGATTTAAAACGCGTACAGTTTTAACGTCGGTACTAGTGATTGTTTGACCGTAACAGGTGGAATACGTCTCGAACAGAGCCTATATTGCGCGCCGTATTAGGTCGAATGCAACGCGTACAATAATCGGGTATACGGGTTACATTTTAATATAAACACGCACGGTTCGCCGATGTTCCAAATATATATTCGTACGTTATTGGAAACCTTCGCGATTTATAAGCCGGAGTTATAATAATCCGGAGATCATGGTCGTCTGCTGCTTTTGTTTCGTAACGGCCCGTCGGAATTCGATATTCGAAAATCAAAATGCTAGGGGAAAAAAACGTTTAAAAGTCGTATTCGACAATTATTAACGGGTTCGTTGTATCGCGCCGCGTTATTATTATAATATTCGCACGTTTCGTGTCATTATTTCGGGGCGTCGAAAATAAAACGAATATTCGTCGGTAAAAACAAACGCCGTACGTGACCATTTCACGATAAAACGTGTCGAATTCGTTTCGTATCTTTCGGTCTACGCGTGTATAAAGCGTAAAAGTCCCCATCGAGGAACGTACTAATGTGCGATACACGACTCACAATTCGATTCGACGCGTCTAAACATTTGCGTAAAGATTCCCCGTCCGAAACCGAAATTATTTTTCGTAACCGCAAACAATGCCAATCGAAATATCATATAGATATTACACGAATTCAGTTTATTACGCAACGTTATATCGCCTTTGACGAAATATGGCGTTGTAGGCGTTAATTTTGTTATTTATCGGCGTATTACACGATTTGTTTTTTTTTTTTTACTTTTTGTAGTAAATCTTTATTTTACGCCGCTTACCTTACTAAAATCGATAATATATTATGTAACTTCGTAGGAGGTCAGCGTACTATATTTATTATATCGATCTTGCTCGTGTGCAATATATAGCGAAAACATGTTTACGCGTAACAATCCGTTTCATAACAGATTATTGAACGATTTTTGCGTTAAGTCGCTTGTTATGAAAATTAAATAAAAACAATATCTTTAAAAGGTCGATCGACCGTTTTTATTGTACAGACTAACCGTTTAAATTATAATTCAACTCGATTCAACGTTTTTACGTTTCGATAGATTATTTTTATTGTGAACTAATTATAGAGTCGTCAACGTTACTTTTCGATGGGAACAATTTGCGTGCGCGTTCGTATGTAAGACGAACAGCTAACAAATATTACTGTAACATTATTGCGAAACTGGTATTGTTATGGGAAAAAACGAAAAACCGAGTAGTCTTTTGAACATCCGAAGACCGAAGCGCAATATGCGCGCCGTATAGTTTTATCAAACGTCGTTTATATTTCGATCATTTTGAAATCAAAGCGACAATTTGAAAAATCTAATAAAGTTTCTTACGAGAAATTCTTACTACTAGACGTTTTCTTTTCTTTCGAAATTGTGACGACCCGTTAATAAATATTCTTTTATAGGAAGTTTCGACCAAATGTGAAGATATCATAAAACAAATACGTTGGAAAGATAAAATCATCGACAACCCGTGCGAAATCATGCAGCCAACATTTGTATTATACAGTTTATGTTTTAGTTTCAACGCTTTACCGTACCAAGATATGTATAGACAGATGCCGTACAAATTGTAAGTTTAAATTACACGTTTCAACGACGATAATAATAATAATAATCGTATTAAATCGTACCCATTAGATATTGGTCACGTTGTTTCGTTGTATTTTCTTAGGCAAGAAGTACTTCAAATAGGTAAAAAATGGTCAAACCTAAGGAGTAACTGGAATTCTGATAACGGTTACGGCAATGAATCGCGTATACCGTGGAAAATGGAGTCGGCGGGATATTGGAATTCGGTAGAATTTATATTAGCACAAACGGACCCTTTCTATGGCTGTTCGGCTAAACAAGGATTTTCAGTTGAGTGCCTTTATTGCGACGGCGATCGTATGATTCGAATTTGCGTAAAACGTTCGACGATTTTTTAATATTATTTGAAAAATCTATAACTAAAAAATGAAACGGAACGCGCGGCCGGTATTGCGAATATCGACCCAAGCGAGTTAATTAGACAGCGATAACGTTTGAATTCGGAGCGGCGCTAATAATATATTATTATTCCGAAATACGATAAATATTGTTCAACTATGTCTAAGCTGACGTTATTACGCGTTAGAGGAAATGCTCGCGTCTAAAAGGGAGTATGGCGACAACTTTACCGCCGTCTTTTTGTCATTTTTAGGTTATTTTGCGAAAATTGAAAAAATCGAAAAACGTGTTACACGAAGTACTAACACGGTACAATTTGAAAGTGTCGCGTGTTACGATCATCCTAGCGCTCTGTTACAGATTCGAAAAAGAAACATACTCATTGTACGATCAATACGTTCTTCGTTTTAAATTTTACCGCGTCATTCTATTCTTGTAAATATTTACGATCAAATTCGTTAACGTCTGCCGTTAAATATAACGATTTGTCCTTAACAAGTAACAAAATTATCCGCCGCGCGCTCATCAAATTCAATTAAAACTCCAATTGTTCGTAAAAATGGCGGCAACGACGCGCCTACCTAAATATCAATAATATTTATCGGACGATAATCGTATCGGCCGTATTTAATATTATTTTAGGTCTATTTCCACAACCCGGCGGATGTGCCCGACTATTCACACGCTTCTATAAAATTGTCGCGAAATACGCACAGTCAGGCACAGATCGCAACTTCTTTGTCGTTGACCGATGCCAACATAAAACATTGGGCACCCGAAAAACGGGAGTGTTACTATTCGAACGAGAGATGGCTGAAATACAATACGGTCTATTCGTACATAAATTGTTACGTCGAGTGCCAAGTGAACTATACCGAAAGTTTGTGCGGCTGCTCTCCGATATACAGAATAAGTACGTGACGAATTAAAGTCGTACCTTAACGAGAAACAATTGTTGCGGCTGGTGCATTATTTCCGACGCATCTTGTTCCCTAACCGCGTTTACGATGTATAATTCGTTTTACTAGACGACCCTTCGGTTTATTAATTTTTTTTCGTTTTTCGTTTAATTATTATAGACAGCTCATATCCCGTATGTGGACCAAATGTGGACAAATGTAAAGCCAGCGCTTCGGGTAAGTATTCACGAAACTAAAAAACAATTCATTATTATTATATAGATTAAAGTGAAATTGTTATATATATATAAGGTTATATAAGGGATAAAACTAAATATTCGTCGCGCGTTTAATTAAAATATTAAATTATTATATATTTAATAAATTAAATATATCCGAGAAGATCTAAATTAATATTCGTAATAAAGAAAATTATATATATACAGCGGCGTACTTAGACCTGAGTTTTTTGGGGGAGGAGGATTAATTTTTAAATAAATAAATCGGACGACCCTAACGAAACAAGACACATTATTATAACGTATATTGAAGTTTAAAAATATTTTGGTTTTTCGTTACAATTGGCTAAAAATATACGTCTCGTAAAAAATTAATTTTTCCTAAAAACTTTTTTTTTGGGGGGGGATTTTATTCCCCTCTCCGTTAGTACGCCACTGTATATATAAAGTAATTAAAACCGACGAATATTATGTAAAATATAAAACATAATATAGTTGTTAAATTTGTTTGTTTTTAGTTCTTTCAGAAAGAGCGTATCTAATGTGCAAATGTTTGCCGTCTTGTACAGATTTCGATTACGCGTTGTCTTATTCCGTAGTGCCCAAAAACTTTAGTTACATACGCGAATCCCTCGAGTTTTTGCATAACTCGACCGTCAGGTAAGCAATTCGGTATTTACAATGTTGGACAAAACGAAGTACGCGCTCCGAATATTTCCACGTTCGTCTAAATAACTGGTTAATCCTAACGGAACGAACGCAATTCATTCCGACAGGGCGAAAGTTTTCACGGGTAGTTTTAATTTTCGATCGAAAAAAATGTCAATAGCGTTGAAAACTTTTCGGATAACCAATTTCGTTCCGTTTATTGGCGCCGTTACCTCGGACGAAATATAGTACGCGCGGAAGTTTTTATGTATCTTCCGCAATAATGACATACTGGTTCGCTTATTCGCGCCCGTATAGTGCCTATATGGGCGGACTGACTATCCGCGGCGCGACTGGGAATAAATAATATGCCGGTAAGATTAATCGTGGATTAGGATTCCATGGCGACTACAGACGAACGAATTCCGCGGTCGATCCGCCAAATGATCGTACGCCTGTCGTACGAAAATGCTTTTAACATTTACACGAACCGCAACACTTGCGTACAGTTCTGAGAGATGAATGTGACGATAAACCGTTAGGTTTTAATCGTTCCGCGAGTATCTATAAATAACGACGTAAAACTATCGCGACCCGATTGGTCGTCGTCGTCGTCGTAAACGCTTTAGACGATTCGACGGCCGCGAACGTAATTCGTCGTAATTACGCGGAAGTGTTCGTAAAATCGTTCGGTTAGTTATTGGCGTTACCAGAAACGGTACGGCCGATTTTCGCGCGCGCGTCGTCCTTTTTAATCCGGCGAGCTAATAAAATCGGACGTCTGGAATTCGCTAAAACAATACTTGCCGACGAGCCAGCGGACTTTCGGACAAAGAATATTCGAAGGGCGGATAAGTCCAAAAGACAGCCGAGCGATACGTGATATGTGTTTTGTATGGTCGGGTTTTGGGAAATCTGGCCAAGATCGACGGTGTTACGGCACTGATATTCTCCGAGATAACGTAGAGGAACTCTGCGAAACGTTCGCTCGAAAGACGTGTTTGTCATTCAACCCGACCAAAAGCGTACCGGTCGTAAAACGACCGCCTTTACCGGCGCTGCGCGGATTAATCAACCGCTGGATTGGACCGCGCAATGGTCGGTTCCGATTGAAAACCTACGGACCATTCTAGACCAGAAGGTTGACAACGGTGACGACAAAATCGAGTTCAAATTCGAAGCGTGGCATCGACAACAAGTACGTTAGGGATCTTGTCGACGGGTGTGCCCCGACGTTTGCGGGCGATCACGCGAGCAAAAGGAGACCGCACAAAGTGTTGTTAATAATAAATAGAACTTTTTAAATCGTAATTATAATAATACATTTTTTCGTCAGCCGCGTACTGTGTTTCGTCCAAGGTAAACGCGACGTTGAATAGAACTAAACGAATTATCTAAGCGTTTTAAACGTTTTTGAAACGCGGAAAATCAAAACTAAGCGCCGAAACATTCGTTTTGCCGGAATGAATTCTATTCTGTCCGTTAGGATTAGCGAGTTTTTTTTACGAACGTGAAAATATTCGGACCGCCCGCTTTATTTCGCCCAACACTCTATATTTAATTGCGTTTCGATATGGCTCATTCAAAAAAAAATACGTCATACTTTCTAAATCCGTATGCTAAATAATACGCGTTTGTTAAAAAAAAACGTAATTATTACGTAACGTTATAAGAAAAACAAAATGTTTGACGTTCCACACAATCACCACCGTCAATGTAGCGCCATTGTCAGGTTCATTTATACGGAACCATACTGCGAGTAATAAGCGAAATATATATACCGCGGCTACTTATTCGATATTTTTAACATAACCAGCGAAATGTTTGTAGCGCCGCGAAATTATAGTCAACGTAACATTATATAAACACGATAGTAGGATACCACGTACACGAGCGTTGAATTCTACGTGTAGAAAATCACGGCTGGTTTTTGTATTACGGTTAAAACGAAACGCAGAATGGCATCGTCCGAGCGCTATCGGTGCAATTTACGAGTTGGGTAGGCGACCCGTGCGAGATTCGGGCGGAATATCGCGCGCGTTCGCGTGATTCTTTCGGTATTGTAGCGTAGTTTTGGTGTTCTATCGTTTCGAAACCCGATAATGGTTAAAAATCAAAAACGTTCGTAACGTAAAAAAGGTATATTAAACAATTGTATTCGCCATATTCGTTTCGTCGATGTTTGGATGTCCAGCAAAGGTACGAGAAACGCGATCATTATTTTCCATTCAAATTTTAGAATATCTTTAGTAAAATAATTACCGAAAATACTACGTAACACGAACATTACGTTTAAGTACTGTTTTACGACTGAAAATAGAAAAATTCTTTTTTTGTAAAATCCATAAGAGCTATTTTATGAATGTATCAATAGAAGTCGGTGTTAATAATAATTATCGGTTGGTTTTTTTTTAAAAAAATATTGAAGTTTATAACAATGTTTTTCGGTAAAACGAGTTATTATTTCGCCGACGGTCCGGGTTTTCTTGTATATCACAAATAAAACACAACTTTCATAAATTTCAAAAAAATTATAGAAAATCAACGACGAATCCATAGTACACGTTTTGACATCAAGTTTTTTAAAAATACATTCTTAAAACGACTAGTGAATTTTGCGAAAAATTTGAATTTATATTTTTCAGTTTAAAAAAAAAAATTAAAAAATCCATAATCGTAGCCCAGCGTTCTATTTATCTTCTTCTTCCTCCTCGCCTCTTTCCCAGCTATTTGGAGTTGGCCACAGGGTTCTATTTATCGGTATACAAAAAAAGGTTTAAAAATGTCTAGTAGAAAACACATTTTTGCTCCGCAGTTTGTATTTTCCGCTTGTATTACATTTAATTACCCAATAACGAAATTTACGCCAAGAATTAAATTTACGATTCGTCGAGCGTATAAAAAAATTACGATTAAAAAGAATTAAAAGCGAATAAAATGATTGCAACGTCTAATTTTATGTTGCACAGTTTTCAATTTGTGGTATTTCAAAAATGCGTGGTCAGTGTCGCTTAAATATGTGGGCGGGCCAATATTTATGGGTACGCAAAATCCATACTCTCCGCCTTTTCGGACACCATTCTTTAAACCATACCCACCAGCCTACCGAATCGATAAATATGAATATTCATAGGAAAAACCGTTACCCGTCTCTCCGTCACGTCACAGTTTACGATTCGCCGCGAAATAGTTTTTTTTTTCGATAATTTGAATAATTAGCGTTTTATTTTTTAGCCCGTTTAGTTAGTGAAAATTCGTATTCGCTTTTCGCTTTACTTAATCCCTATATTATTTCGCGTTACGCATTTTTCCAATCGGTATTGTAATAACGTCAAGAATCGGCGTTTATTTGATTTTGGCTTTTGTTTCGGGCCCTTGTATTATTTTTGATCCAATTTGATCGATACACCCTTTTCGACGGAAAGAAACTCAACAAAACAGATACGGCACCGCGGATAGTTTTTTTTCCGTAATTTCCAGTTTCGAAAACGTTCGTTCGCTGCAGTATTATGGGTAATGGCAGAAAGCCGCGTAATGTCCTTTAATTAGGCTAGAGGAAAAAGCCGTGGTAATTTCTTTTCACCTTTCTAGAAGTTCGCGAAGATCGCATTTTTATCGTTCGACTGTCTTTCAAATACGACGATTTCTCGACGTAGTTCTACAGCGTTAATGTCTGTGGTTAGACCGTCGTATTTAACACGGTTCAGTGGTGTACTAACGGGTGGGGGGAAGGGAGGAGGGGGATAAAACCCTTCTCGAAAATTTTTAGGAAGTATTTAATTTCTTACGAGACGTATATTTTTAATCAATAATAACGAAAAACTAAAATATTTTTTAACTTCAATACACGTTATGATAATATAACGTGTTCGTTAAAAACGAATGAACCCTTAAAGTTCGTAATACGTCTTGTTTGGTTAGGGTGACTCGATTAATTAATTAAAAAATTAACCGCCCCCAAAAAAAAAAAAAAATTCAAGTCTAAGTTTGCCACTGACGCGGTTGCTATATTTTATTCGTGTTATACGGACATCGCGCGTACGGACCGCGTACGAATTGGCCGATGTTACGAATTTCGGCGTCGATTATTTCGCCGATCAAACGTAACGGACAACCGGCCGGCACTTCAACGGGGGTGTGGGTAAAATTGTACAAAAACTCATCGTGACCATCGTAACGAGCTATAAAAACGCACCGAACGCGGGACGGTGACGCGCGGCAGCAGTCAAACTGGTAGGGATGCCGTTTTACCTCCTCCATTTCAACGAACTCGACACGGTTACCGCGACGAACGTTAGCGCGAAACCGAACGAACACGACGCATCCAACGACCCTCGCTCGTATCGGTTCCATACGCTAATGTACGTACGTTATTTGTGCGCAGCGATCATTTGGCCAGCATTGAAATCACCATCGAATCGGACGACACGTGGCCTTTCAAAAGAAACGCGGAAAACACCGTTATTGGCTACATAGGTGGGTCTGTGATACACAATTATTTCCGTCCAATTGAATCTAATCGATACGTCTTGTTTGGAATTGTTTATAGGGCAAATTGGCGGATTGACTAACCTATGCCGGGGATTGAGTTTGATTACGCTATTAGATATTCTGTATTTAACTTTCGTCTACCCGTTTTACCGCCGAAATTAAACGCATTTCCCGGCGTTTCCGATATAATTCGCGCAAATTAGTCGGACGACTAACTAAATATTTCCGTTCGAATACAATTTACGTTCACGTTTTACAAAAATGTACGCGCGACGAGCACGTGCCAGCATTACACAATTGAGTGATGGTGGCCAATATATCTACACGGTTTCCTTAAACAAATATTCGACGCCGTTAACACAAATTATACGTATAACCCGTTTTCGAATTCGAGATTTCGGATTTCGGGCGCATAGTGCGCCGAGACCTTTACTACGCGCGATACAATAATATAATACGTTTTAAAGACGACGTTTTTTAATTCTAATACTCGAAGACTCGAGTAGTTTAACAATATAGTGGGATGATCAATAGGAGGGAGGGGGGGTGAGGGATAGCCAGTAAAATTTTTTGGATTGCCGAGCCACTTCTTAGCTACGTGCTTGACACACCGACCTATTATTATGTATTGCGTTAATTGTGTTCGCTATAATCGCTGTACTAATTTATTATAAAAGCTGTTCGAGTTATTACGCTAAATTAACGTGTTTTCGATAGTACGAATTCGTTGTATTTTACAAAACTAATAAATAAAAGTGTAGCTACCGGAAGTGTTGTTGATGTCGATAGAGACAGTTGTTTTGAATTTGAAAGTAACGAAAAATTATTGCGCTCGAAAAACAATTCTGGGTGACCCTTAAATTTATTATGATAAACGAATATAACGTAATATTTAGTAACGATTAATAGCTTAAATCGTTCCGATTATGTAATAACGAATTTTGCCGTAAACGAAATTTTAAAAGCTAACGTTTGTTTGACGAAATTGAGTTTTATGATTTTGGAAATTTGAAAAGGAACAAATATAATTTATTTATACCGTAATTTTCAAACTCTTAGAATATTACGTGGTAAACATGGCGTTCGGTGTTCAGGCCTTCCGTCGTCAAATCGAAAATGTTTAACGAATTTGAAACGCAATAAGACGAGAAATGACTTAAATTTTCAAAATACTACCCGAAATCGACCGGATGTTTTCAAAAAAAAATCGTCATACGCGTATACTATTAACATAAATAACCGACAAAAATGTAAGCGTTACGAACTAATCCGTTTTATCGTTATAACAAAAACATAAAATTCAGTTTGGTGAAAATCGTACGAAGCCACGATTGTACAAGGTTTAGGGTAATTTGTTAACGGCATTTCCATGCTCTTAGGAATCCGAAAAACGCGCGAAAAAATTAACGACTCGATACAATTTTCCGTCAAAAAATAGCTTCGTACTCCTGTACAAAAGTGTTCGTACAACAAAATAGAAAAAATCAACAAACGTAGAGAGCCATAAGCGCCGTGAATGTCGGCTCGACTGAGTCGTTCGAATAAATATTTTAGTATATTATGTCCATTTTATTACGCGCTGGATTTTAATTACGTATTTTTAGAAAAACGCGAGAAGAAAACGTATAATTTATTTATTACGTTTAAACGTTTAATTTCCCGAAAAATGTTCGCGAGACACGGCTGTCTGTGGATGTCCACCGAAAAATAGATAGTCCGAATTGTGAAAGTGACGAAAAATCGTTGAAACGGAATTTTGGGCCTAAACTAACAGTTTATTATAAATGGTTAAACGTAACAAATATCATATACGTCTAACGTCCGTTTACACTAGATTATGAACATTTAAAAAAATACAATATTTATCTACATCGAAAATGTCGTGGATTTTTTACAATTTGCGGGCTACGTCGAATCACGTTACTAATTACGTCCAGGTAACTCTAATTGGAAACAAATAAAGACGTACCGATTAAGTAGACAACGTTTACTACAAGAACGTAACATACGTAAATATCGCCCGAGCGCGCTTTTTTTTTGCGTTTTTCAACCGTATCGGCCGGCTACACCACCGACTGGCCGGGATGTCTGAAGGCAGTGCTTCGGTCCAGTGAGTCGCCGACGTTTATTGTAAAACAAAACGAATTAACATTGGTTCGCAACCTGAATGGAAAAAAGGCGAACCGCTGTTTGTGTTTACGGACAGATCAAATAAACAATAATAGCGAAAGAACGCGTTGTAAAATTAATGTACGTATTTTCGTTCGCTACGTAATACGCGAGAAAAGCTACTCGATTAAAAATTAATAAACGGCGTTGAAAATATTGAAAGTACGCGCCGGCGATAAAACCGTTATTTACGTCCAGTGCACAAATTCTGTGTCCGTGATCTATGATGATACCGTGTAGGCGGAGTACGAAACGAACGACTGGCGCGAACACTAGCCGCCCAGCCAGCCGCTAAATAATTCGAATAATTTTTCGATTCTAGCGTGTGTGTACGGGGTGAAAGAATTTAATTATTAATTTTTTTTAATTCGATTATTTAATAAAAATATTAGTTGGCCGACAATTTGTTTTGAAAATACGATCGAACGGTAACCATTTGTTTTGTCGCGTTTTAAACACGTAAACGACATAGTCGTACTGCTGACGATGGACACGTATTGGAAGCAGTGTTGTGCAATAGACGGGCGGCCCGTTATCTGGTCAAATACACGAACCGTGATAAGCCCAAATAATAAATACGAATATATTGTGCATCGTGTTTTGTTCGAATCACAACGGTGTACCGTTGTATTGTACACACGATTACGCGTGTACGAACAATAATAATAATAATCAAAGCTATATTTAATGTTCTAGAAGGAATTTTTACCTATTCGTATTTTATCACGACGTCTGTTGTTTATTAGTTATTACACAAAAATCACGAATAACGTTAGTCTTATTGCGTTGATAATGATGTTAAGCTATTTCCGTCGACTGGTAAACGGGAAATTAATTTTTAAAAATAGTTCGAAAATAAAATCCGATAATAACGATAATAATATCAAAAATAAATACTAATAATAAATAATAATAACGATAATATTTCGAGTAATCCGGCCTTTTTATGAACTTGTAGAAACGTCTTATCATACAATTGGAATCGGCAACCGGTGGTTGTTTGGTAATTTTTTCGTGGTCCGCGAAGTTCCGTATTCGTGACGTTTCGATAATATGTTTGTATCAGTCATACCGTAGACGTCCGAATATTATTGAACGAATCTAAAACGAATATTCGACGATACTTGATAATCGCTACAAGCGTGATAGAAAAACGAAATTATTCCGAAAACTACTTGCAGCGGATATAAGTAAGACGTAGAGTAACGATAATTCACTAGTTAGTCATCGAACTTCGAAACGACGTCCTACTAAAACATAATTTTCGGGCAACTATGTCGATTGTATAGTAGTAGCGTTCCCGCGTCCAAATTTAAGCGAATCACGCCGCAAATTGTAGCGGCGTTCGCTATTGAAAATGGACATTTTCGATTACGGAAGGTAAACACGCACGCGTTGGCGACGAACATTAGAACACGTTCTATATTACAAATCTCAACCGCGAAGAGCCGCGCTATCGGCAAATCGACATTCGCGATTACGATTTTTGTTTAAAATAATAATATCGAGATTGTTCCCTAATAGCGGAGTTCCTCTTTTCGATTTTACGCCAAAACCCGTGACGTAAACTCGTATCACGATTTTCGACAGTAATAAAATGATCGCGCGGCCTAAGGACGTTTGTATTTATTCGCGTAGCCGGCCCTCGACGAAAATTTCGAAAACAACGCGGCCCTCGTTTTGGCCAACCCGGTCGCCCACCCCTGGTTTTGTACGCTTACACGTCCCGCGGTCACCTAATACGCGAATTGTGGCCGCTGACGCGTTCAATGACCCGATAATGTGTGCACATCGGCCGCCCGCGCCGCTCGGATAAAGCGTGGTACGGAAATTAAAAATAATCGTTTCGCACTTTATCCGACTATTGCGCGCGTATTAATTACGACCGAACGGGTAAAGTAATTAACGCACACCTATGAAGAGCGCGAGGAGGGATTACTATCGTCTATTCCGCGTCCGCGGGTGTAAAAGTACGTAATCGGACAACGGACGATGTCGGACAAACGACAGTGACGGTACGTCGCACGTAGCGGGTGACTCGTCTCGGGAAAAACGCGAACGTTCGGACCGGAACGAACGGCGTTATTTATAACAATTCCGACGATATTTGCGCGCGTGCCGTTTCGCCTATGTCCCCGGAGCCGTTTAGTCGTCGCCGCCGTTCGAAGGTATCGCGTAAACGCGTAAAACCGATCGCAGCCGTTAATAAACGTACATTTTCCCCGGCTAGTTTTGTAATTCCAAACGCCGTTCACGAAATAAACGAATTCGTCGTTGATCTATTTATCTATTCGGCTTATCTAGGAATACGGAATGACGAATTTTTTATCGTTCGCACGACAATCTTACGTCATCGAACGTACGCGTGCGTACACTGTTCGCCGGGTTTTACTCGCGAGTCTAACGGGCCCCGACATTTACCGAAAAGTATCCCGCAGCTATCGTACACGTTAACCCCGTACGTCGACCGTACCGCGTTTCTCTTTTCGTTTACGCGCGATTTTAACGCCCGAGACATTTTCGGTATCGCAATACGCGAACATTCGGTACGCGCCGTTTGAACGACGGCCCATTTTTAACGTTTCCGAAAATTGCCGATAATTTATACGTTCGATATTTATCGCCGTGCGTTCCATTCGTCGGGCCATTCTTAAGTGTACGACGAATAGTACGGCGCGACACGAGTACGAACTAATGACGTTCGGCAATACGCGCGCGCGTGCATGATGCGTTCGTTGTTTGCGCGTAATTAACGCGGAAAACGCCAATACGGACCGTATTATTATTATTTATTACACGTTATTAGCCGATAGACGATTACCGGCCGTTAATAAAAGTAATAATAATAATATTCGGCCGATCCGCGCCGGTATGAACTCTATATGTTTAGCGTTTGGACGTTATAAATAGCGAATACAGTTCCTATTTTAGCGAAAGGGCGATATTTCCGCGCAAACAATTTCCGGATTCGTTTCCTTCGGCGTCACCTGGACAATTGGTTTCGTTCGCCGTGTTTATTTCGCCGCGCAACGCGCCACTGTGTAGTGCCATCGCGGTGATGTACCGGTCTAGTTGTTTTTCAATATTGCGCAACACCATTTAGATTACGACGATTATTTCGGGAATATATTAATAAATCGGGCGTTACGTTAACGGCGCGTTTTATTGTATTTTTCGACGTATTACGTGTACCGAATATATATATATATATATCACGTCGATCACGCATTATGTAACGACAATGAACATTACCCGCCGTCTAATTTACGTAATTATCGAACGTGATATTATTTAGCGTACGTGCACTACTATATCACGTGAAGCAGTACCGTCTTTTTCAAAATAGTCGCGCCAACGGTTGGCCGCTTTTTTAAAATAATGATAAATAGGCGACACACCTACCGTCCGGAAAGTTTGGGAGCGGTACCCCGGACAAGGCGGCGCTTAGCCGCGCGTTTCGCGTCGTCGTTTTAAAATCGGACGACAACACGCGCTTATAACGGACACGTCGGGTAAGTCGCTATTGCGGTAAGAACAACGGTTCGACAATTTTCGGGCCTTCGAATTGTTCACGAATCGACGTCTACGACGAAACAGCTAACGAGATACGACGCGGGCAGTTGTCGCGCGGTTTTTTCACAGCGTTGTTTTCCCTTTTTGAACCGACGGCGGCGTAGGATCTATTCGCGCGTTACTATCTGCTCGCCGCCGTCGTTTATTTAATAATGATAATATTACGATTAATCGTCCCGTTAATCGCGATACGCGTAATAATAATAATAATAATAATAGTTTCTTAAGCTCTTAGGCCGGCTTTAACGGGTCTCGTCGGTGTTTTCGTCGACCGACATCTCGCCCGCCGTCCTCCAGGATTTTTCTTCGGTGCCCGGTCGGCGTTGCCCGATGAGTCGTTACTGTCGAACGTTCGCTGTGTGTGTGTGTGTAACAACCGACTTTTGTTCGTTTCTTCGTCTCTGCCCTCCCCCCCCATTACCTCCATATCTTCTTCTTTATACGCCGACACACGGCCGGAACATCCGTTATGGCCTATCCATGTCGGCGTTGATTAATCCATCCAGTGTCCGGTACGACGTTATCCATACAATCGTTATGTACTCGCCTCCGCGTTGTTCCGTGCTGCTGTTGCTCGTTCCCGTTGGCTTTTTTGCTCCCGACGTTGGGCATGGCTCCTTTGTTGTTATTGGTCTTCTCTGTAAGATGACACTTTTCCTAGTGCGTCGCGGTCGTACTCGAGTGTTCCGGTAATAGAGGCTCCTTTCCGGCTCGTAAGTCAACCGATGACCTCCCCCGTCCTGACTCGCCTTCCGTAGCCGCCCCGATTTCAATACGAACAACAACCGATGCCCGGTGACGTTGACTTCTGTCCTAATCTAACCTGGACCCCTCCACCACGTCCTCGAACGCCATTTAGTGCGATCGTTCCAGCCACTGCCGACACAGCCCGAGGCGCGCTCGGGGGATAAGTTAGCGCCGTTGCCTTTTTTGCCGTCCTATTTGGTGGTCTGATTATTCGTAATCCGCCACTTGTCCGTCGGCAACTGGTGGTTGACTGCGGTCCGTCCTGGTTCGTAGACGGGTGTGTGTCCTTTCCGTGTCGGTTGACCGCGACCCCGACGGCGGGGATCGCGCTAAAGGCTAACCACAAGCACCGTCCGACCGTACCGACGCCGCGACTAATTACAATAAGGTCGGCTCTGGTCAGACCGTCGAAACAGTCGTCCGGGTGCCCTCAACGCGACAAGGTGAGTGGCACGAGGGGGTTTTGACGACGTTTAAACGATTTATAAAAACGAAAAACGTCAAAATTGTGAACGTTCACGTTGGCGGCGAAACGGACGGTTTTTTTTTTAGCGTAAAATGACGATTTTTTTCGATTTAAAATGTTTACGCCCGAACAACGTTTGTATTTAAGATACAAAATACAAACGTCCAAGTTCGTTAATTACTATATCGTTTATAATATAATACGTACAATTTCTTTTCGTCGCACTTTAAACCTGATAATCGTTAGATTGTTATTATTATTATTATTATTATTATAAGGCGTACAAATCAATAGTTACTCCGGTTGATATCCATAACGTGCATATTACGATGTTGTTGCACATTGACGCGCGCGCGTTTAATAAAAACAAGCCGTGATACTCGAGAACTTAATCTAGAAACGTTATTTCCGTCGTATCGATCAATTAATTGTCACGGTAAACCACTAAGGTCACTCGGAGTGATTCTTCGAATACAACGACGTGTCGCTTTCAAATTTGAAATGGTCGTGACACGACGTCCGTAGGTTAAATATACCACTGGCCGAACGGACGTCCGCGAATTATGATATAACACGACTCGCCGGGCTACTCTTCGAAATTGTAAGTAGCGTTCTTTTATTACTGTCGTTTTCTTTGCGCGTTTTCGTTATATACGCTACACCGTCATTTCAACGATTATCGCGCGTTTACTGTTATTATTAATATTTTACCGAAAACGACCGTCGGGAACGTTCGCGTAATATTTCGATTGACGGAAGATAAATACGAAGAAAAGTGAATAAATTTTTGTTAACGTACAGCGTAAATACGTACGCAATTAGTGTTATACGCGTATCGTTCAAAACGCGACTTAAAAATGCCCCGAAATTGTCCCCCCTTTGAGTCGTTTATTTCGTTTAGTCGTTCCGAAATGTCGTTTTGGCGACATCTAGCGGCGTTCTGACATACCGTGTTCGAGCGTCGCGGACACCAACAGATATCGAATAGTCAATGTTTCGGTTCGTGGACCTAACAACGGGCAACGGGAAGAACGGAAAAACGGAACAAAAATAAAGGAATTGAAAGAATAACGTTATTAAATTAACGGACCGTATTCTGCGTCGAGAAAAACGACGGATAACGTTTTTTTTTTTTTTTTTTTGATAGCCGTTAATTATTACGACCTCCCCCGAAACCGTCGAAACGCAAACAGTTCGTGAAGAATTGAAGAGCCCCGCGATTAATCAAAAAGCTACGACGACGACGAAACCATACACGATTCGGAGGGTTGGTGGGAGATTTGTTGATGAAATAAACACCGACAAAATACGTCGAACGGGTATGTAACGTACACGAATATACGGCGGACGAGGCGCGCACGTTTTCTAATATTCGCGCGGCCGGGCG
>JAIPRN010003338.1:0-22174 GCA_025469175.1 Geopemphigus sp. TES_GeoC_2020 | reverse complement strand
CTCATCCAATACTACCGAGAAAAGGTAGGGGCTTAGAGCCGATTCCTGGTGCACACCTACTCTTACCTTAAAACCTTCCGTTTCACCACATACACTTTTTACGCTGGTATACGCTCCTTCATACATATCCTCTACCACATTAATATATGTTTTTGGTATTCCCTTTCTTCTTAATGCACTATTTAAAACCTTTCTCGTTACCCTGTCATACGCCTTCTCTAGATCTATAAACACCATACAAAGATTTTTCTTCTTCTCCCTATACTTTTCCACAAGATGCCTCACACAAAACAGTGGTTCCATAGTCGACTTCCCTGGCAAATATGTTTAATAATATTATTTAATTAAAATCGGGGAAATGTCTCCAAATTGGTCATATGCTAGTGTCGATTATAATTGTTAGAAGTCATATATATATATATAATAATACATATATGTGCGTGTAACGTACTTTCGTATCTACCTACTTCGACGTTCAGATTATGGATAATGATAATTTCTAATATACTCCAACGATTAATACTTGAAGTGTTTTATCTGAGGTTTTCCCAGCGGGGTCGTTATCAAAGGTTTTCTTGGGAAGAGAGCCCGGCTGTCGCTGTTGACGAACAATTTGACAACTTTGGTAAATATAAATCCGAAGTTTCCCTATTAGAGGTTTATTCGATTGTATAATCGATGGGTTCGCTGATAACATCGTCGGGGTGGGTACGATAATGTATGTAGACGGCTCTTTTTCGTTAACGTTTATTCTTCGTTTCCTGTGCGAACGTTGTATAGATATATACAGTGCGCAATTCCTATAATAGGTGTGTAAACGAAGCAAGTATATTTTCTATAAAGGGGTGGGGGAGGCGAATACGTGTAGAAGTTTAGAACGAAAAAGCGAACTTGGCCTAAAATAATTTTTTTTCAATTTATAAAATCGTGTGTGCGTGTGTCAAATTTAGTAAAAGACAATCGACACGAGGTGATCGTTAAAAAATGATTTTCTCTTCGTATACAATAGTACGGGTCATTGGCCGCCACCCTCTTTGTGTGCACTGTTCTGTTCCTCCTCGTTACGTATGTATACGCGTAATACAAAATAACATCCTCGATATATTTCGTACGTAAAAATCAAAATACGTATAAAGCGTAGTAAAGTTACGAATGCAATAGAAATAATATTTTCGTTTTTCTCCGAGGATATTCTTAATCAGTTTAAATTGTGTCTAAAACGTTTTCGTTGTAACTAATTGCCGAAAGTAATATACACTATATGTGTTATATAATATAGTTTTATTAAAGTATTAAACTGTTCAACCGAATAAGTCAGTTATCATCGTAGGCGTGTTTTTATTTTTTATGTTAAGAATTTATTATATAATATACAATAACCAAAAGAAATTTATTTCTCCTTTTATTACCATTATTCTTATTATTAATTACGTTCAACAACTATACCTTCAAATATACAGTCATTATGAATGATGGCAATCGTCTATATTCTACAGAGCCTAAAATGCTTATGTTTTCCTGTTACTCGTACGACACATACAAACTTTAAATTCTACTATATATATTTTGAAAATAAATTTGTTAGAAATAATTTTGTTTCATTTATTCATTAATTTACGAACGTGAGTAAAATGATAGTTATCGACAATAAAATAAACGCTGTTTAATTGTATATGTAAATACTACAGGGTCCAAAAATAATTATTTTTCCAAATTAACAAATCGTTTTGGATCATTTTTATTTTTTTTTGGATCAATATTTGAAATAAAGATTCGACGAATTAAACTTATGATATTTGGCTACATGATACATTTTGTACTACGCTTCTCTTTTCGTATAGAACTAGTGTGTCATAGTAGGGTACACGATTTTAGGCCTTGAATACTTTACTCTAGTATAGTATAGTGGATAATTGATAAATAATAATCCACGTAAGCCATAATGTTATATAAATTTTGAAATTGGTTAATTCGAAAAAGTAATGTGTTTTAAAAAAAAATTCTTTTCGAATTTGAGAATTAGAAATATAATCGGATTTGCGGTATTGTTAATCACCGCGTAGGCGACTGTCTCATTATTAGTTAAAGAAAAACTGTTTGTCTTTTTGTTGATGTCGTAGCGCGACGTATAGCGAAAATTGAGTTTAGCCTGTGTTTTGTGTGTGAAACGCGTTTTTCACTGAAAAGCTTCGATGGCGTACAAAAATGTCGCGGTAAAAAGCGCCTTAGAAATCGAACGCAAACTCGCGGAAATTTGATTGCGTCGTATTTTTTACTTTTCCCGTCACGAGTTGGCTATATATACATACACACGCACACACACACGTGTCGGCGGTGGCGGCATCGGCTTCGGCGGTAGGTGAAGAGTAGTAGCAGTTAGTCGTCTGCTCCTCCCCTGCCGGTCCCATCACCCCCGCACTAGTCGACAACGATGCACACGTACACCGCTTGCGCGCGATCTTTCTCCCGGCGACGCCGCGGTATATAGTAAACGAGGGAGCGGTGACGGCGTTCGCGGTCGTAATTTTTCGCCAGGTTGTAAAGAGTACGACACCGAAATTTTTTCACGACGACGACGATGATTCGCAGCCGCCGTAGCAAATCCGGGGAAACGTTTCACGACGAAAATGTGTATATATACACGCACACGCACACACACACACACACACACACACACACACACACACACACACACGTACGTACGTACGTATGTGTCGACCGGATTATCGTTATTTCGCTTCCGGGATTGCGTTGTAGTAAACTGCCGTTTCACAGGCGCGTATATAGGACTCGTCGCTTGTATATATTTCGTTTCGAGAATATGAAAACGTTGATTTCGTATATACGGTACACCTAAGTATTATCGTATACTACTCGATCGCCGGCGTAAATCGCGTTCACGGAGCCAGCGCAATATATTCCGATTACAATATTATTACGCGTGTGTTCGTACATACGCGCGTGCGCGTACACACACACACACGAACGCGCGCGAGTTTTAATAATACAGAGACAATGATAATCTCTCACGACGACCGATGTTCAAGGACGTGCGTGCAGTGCACTCGTGTGTGCCCGTTCGTCGTCGTCTCGGCAGGCCGTTAGTGGCGTGGTGGTGGTAGTGGTGAAGGTATACGTCGTATCTGTGGCCTACATGGAGAGAGAGCCCACCACGCGACTGCATCGTAACCGTCCATTTTCGGCGACGACCGCGAGACAGTGTTCGAGCGGCAATGCTGTCGTAAACTGCGACTATTGTAGTAGTCGCTCTTTGTCCATGTGTGTGCGTGCGTCTGTGTGTGTGTGTGTGTGTGTGTGTGTGTGTGTATGTGTGTGTATATGTATGTATGTATGTATGTATGTATGTATGATATATAAATAATATCTTTATTTCTTCAACGATATTATCGTAATTTACTTCCCGAAACGTTCGTCCAGGATTGGCATTTTTAAGGTAGAGCAGTCCATCTGTCGTACGAGCGTACGAATTGGCTTACGTGTTTGTTGTTAGTAGAGTTTTTTCGGAAGCCGGAATGTAAGGGGTGTCGATAACTGCCCAGGCACTTGACGGTGAACGTGTTCGGAAATTGTTTACGTGTAATAAAATTGGGGCAGTAATCGTTATACAGAACTGACGACGCGTGTATACGAAAAAAAAATATTTCCGATTTAATTCCGACGAATGGCTATTATTGTTTAAAAAAAAACTATCACGATATTATACAATTCGTAAAAGTCTGAAGACCGCCAATATTTTCCGCAATTGTTTATAAATCCAAGCGGTTCAATTTCGTAATGAACGAATATAAATGTACCTTATATGTCATGTAAATATTACTACTTCGAAATATGGACAGTGCTTTTGTTTCGTAATTACGAAAATATGAAAATGAAGTTTCTATCGAGGGCGAGAGAGAGAGGTTAAAATCTCTAATGTCTTACACTCTCCCCTCGTAACTTAGCTACTGCTACGGCTATTCGGCGTATTTTATTGTTTTGCACATTATCCGCATGGCATATATATGTATATACGTATACGTATATTTTTTTCAAACAATTTATGCCGAGAATTCTGAAGATACGAAGACGATCCAAATCTACTTATTATACTTTTACTCGGTTTAATTTGGGATATATTAGATTCTTGTGCATACAGGCTTCAATAATGTTTTTCGCCTGTTTAATTGTACAAATGATTAAAGAGTACAAAACTGTTCACCGTATACTAGGTTTTAGATTAAGTATATGGAGTCGAATGTGAATTTATGTACAAATATATTTGTGAATTTTTTTATACTAATAAACGTATTTCGTAATTTTCGGGTTTTAAAAAAAGTTTAAAGCTTTTATATAAAACTATTTTATGTTTTAAAAACAAAGTAAGAAGATTTCTTGAAATATCAAAACTTTTCACATTGATGTAACAAAAATGCAATATAATCGATAATGGTTTTTTATACTTTCAGATTTTAAATACTAAATTATAAGATGTGTATAGATATTAGACAGGTTCATTGCCAGGGCCTGGGCGTTAAATGTACCACTTTATAAACATATTTTTTTTAATAATAAAATACGTTACATTTTGTTTTTTATTTTCTTAATTATAAATCTCTTATTGATTTATATCAATATCCTCTTATTGAGGATGATGATGATGATAAATCTCTTATTGAAATCTTTAATATTTTATATTTAACAATTATTCGAATATAGTATCTCTAAATTGATTTAAGTTTTCCAAGTTTTATTGTTTTAATTTTTATATTCTTCTATTAGAGACGAAAGAATAATAACAGTTCAATAATGTATTGGAATAAAGTAAATACTTTTCATTTTTTTTAAGTTGCTATAGCGTAATTTTCGTTGTTGTTTGTGTTTTATCGTGTGTTCATAGTTCATACACTAACGCCGCTATATTACGCACTAGTCGTAGTGAACATTGTTCTGAAGCTGGTCGCTAAACCAAAATAAAAGAATACAGTATACCACAAATTCATTAATTCAAATTGTCTATGAACATACTAGTGAAAAGTTTAAACAGTAATTATCAAATACTAATAATATTAATATTATTCATTTTTGGTACGATAATAAAATTATAGACGCAATAGACAGTTAGAAAGTTTTTAAACTAAGATTACATTGTTAACACTTATCGGCACTTAGGTTGAAAATATTTTTAATTTTTACAAATTATACTCGTTAATCGTTACTCATAAGTCGGTGTGTATTGTATGTTCTTTTCTTTATCAGTTACCGTTAAGATTCATATATATATATATTAATATTTTAATATTTTAATATGTTAAAATATATTTTAGGTTTTTAAAAGCTTTAATTTAATTATGTTGTAATTTTTAAAGTTAGTAAAAACTACAAAAATTAATTTGTATATACCATAACACTGTATATATAAGTAAATTGGTACTAAAAAAATAACATAATAGATGATATAAAATTCGAAGTGATTATTTTTTACCTATTCAGATTTCTAATTAATGAGATGTATACTTGTAACTACTTGAAATAACTTTGACCAAAACGATTTTTTTATTACAACATATTAGTAAATATTGTGCGCGATCATACGTAGTTTCCAACGATACTGATGTATTCAGAAAGTACTTCTTAATGCAATGATTATATGCGTTAAATAGTACAATGTAAAATACTTAAAAAGTAAACGGTTTTACAACTGTGATAATTTCTGAATATTATTATGCGTGGCACATTCTGTGACGAGGTATATTACAAAATAAAAATTAGTCGTTGGTTTTAACAACAAATTAATATAGTCTACAATGAAATAAAAACGGACTTTTAGCGGCTACAACAAATATTAGTTGGCCGTGTAAAACAACATTAATATTACCCGAGGTAAAACTGGTAATTAATTTTTCCAAAATAGCGGTTAAAATAGATTTTTTAAATCGACAGCGAATTGAAAAAGTTCGTACAGATATGTTCTAATTACGGAAATACTACTTACAACGTAAACCAGAAAATGTGAGCGCTATAAACCATATTCAAAACGCCGTTAATAGCGATATAATTTATGAATAATATTGTCGATTTGTCACGTATAAAATGGCAATTACCGTCTTTCGTGAGGATCGTTGCAGGCAGTGAGTTGGACGAACAACGTAAATAACGTCTCGATAAAAACGAACTAGCCGCGTTCGGTTACGTATTATAACGTCGGTTTTAAGAATACGACTGTTCCGCAACATTCGTCGTTACTGTTATTTCGATTCGAATCTATTTTTTAAGAACGAGTTTTTGCCGTCCTATGTTGCGCCGATGCCGTGACGTGTACGTACGGAATAGTGTACCGTTTTTGATCGCACGAGGCGGCCGCCGTAGCCGTCGCCTCGTACCGCCGCTCGGCCATTTGGACGTGGCGATAAAATGTATCAGTTGACGCGTTGCCGCCGCCGCGAGTGGCTCCGTGTTTCTCATTCGTCGTCCTCCGGGACGAGTCGTTAATTGTGTTCTTTTTTGCGCTACGTTTAAGATTTGTTTCGTCGAAAAACGTAATTAAATACAAATTAATTTAATTGATAAAGGAAAGCCAGTTGTGTTACGATATACACGTCGTCGGTTACGGCGAATGTCGTGAAACGTTTTGCTTTTTTAATTGCCATTCAGTTCGCCGTGTACCGTTATTTGAATGTTACGTCGTTGCGGTTTTCTCCTTTGTACCGGCGTAGTGGGAACGCTATCGAAAGTTCGTATATTGGAAATTTATTTCGATCCAAAATAGATTTGTATTGGCTCATGTGACCGACCACAATAAATCGTCGATTATATTGCTCGTTACAACGCACACCTTTTTCGACGAAAGTAAAAATAGTACGAAGAACGTACGCGTTTACAAATCGCGTTGTGATGAATTACGTTTGAAATTGAAGTGGTCGTGTTAAATTTTGTAAGTTATTAAAAAAAATATTACCGGGAATCCTAAGAATCCATATTCATTCGATACTCACGAGAAATAATTTTAGCTTTTTTATTTTTAAAACAAAAAAATTATGTAAGTTCATAAAAAAATGTTCAAACATATGTTTTCTATTTCAGAACATCATGATACGTTAAATATTTTATTTAAAACGCGCGCGAAAAAAGTATCTTCTAGTGTTTGACAATTTTACGAAATTTCCTTTTTAATAATGGATATATTTTCTCTAAGGTCCTCGATCATTATAATACCACATTCGGCGGTGATTTATATTGATCATTCGAGTGTTTAAATTATTGATCATTCTATTTTTAAATATCGTCCGTTATCCAGAGAAAATTCGTATAGATCACTATAAAAACGTTCATTTTTCTACGATTTTCGAAGATAATAAGATAAATTTAATACTTTTTTGAGTACTTATGGTAATTTGTAAAAATACTTTGAACTCTATGTTTGTTTTACAGGCGATCCCTCTTGCGATTTTAATTACACACGTAATTTAATATACTCTATTACCGTTTATTTGTCTATTATCAATTAAAACAATACCTAACGTTACTTATATAAAAAAACAAATCGCGCAATTATTAGGTTTATTAATATATACTGTACAAATAATTCTTATCTCAAATCATTCAAAATGATAAATTAAGGTTACGGTTATTCCTTCGTCTTTTACATTATTAGTTACGAATCGTAATTCTTGTGATTAAATAGTTTTGGTGATATAACGGGGTCTTAAGTTTAGACCTCTGGATGATGTCTTAAAAACGAGTTTTTTTAATATAAGGGATGGTAGTATGACTAACAGATATACGTTGATTGATGCGTTTTTAAGAAGCGAAACGTGTTCACAGGTTTTTCCATATTATTAATTATTATTACTATTATTATTATTATTATTATTATTATTATTATTATTCGTGTATTCAAATATACCCGCTCATATGAAGTAATGCGCAACTGTGATGATTTCAATATATTTATAATATACCTTGTATTTAATTTAATTTGGTCCAAATAAATAATAAGGTTAGATTAGGTTGGTATATATATATTACGTATTTGTAAAATATAAATTAATTTTCGTATCGAGATGAAATATGTTTAATTAAAAATACGTAAAAAACTAACAAATGTTTATTATGTAGAGAGCCAGATAGGTATAGATAATTAAATATATTAAGTTTCAATTACGTATGTGTTGTGTGTGTATTATATACATATATAATATATAATAATTTAATATGTACATTATAACGTCTTGTACTTAACATTTCTATACTATCCGAAAAAATAACCATCGGCGGGAAGGCTTATTCTAAGCTTATTTCTTTTCTGCGTGTTCTTCATACTATCTCGCAGCTCCTATCATTTGTAATAACGTTTATCATGTTACTTAGTAAAAATAAATGCAAGTTGAAAGCGAAAAACGCCGAAATATTCGCATCGACGAAACATAATACGTGTACAGATATTTGTAATATATAGATTGTCTGTAATATTCATATGTTTTATTTATTTTCAGAGTAAATTTAGCTTAAAATAGTTTTGAATTAAAACGTTTATTGTAATAGTACGCGTCTCAGACAAAGTGGTACTTGGTTTTTCATTTTTTCACCAAATGACAATAGCCTAAATTGGATAATCCCTTGCTTCTGGCACAATCATAAAATAATTTCAAAAACTTAACATTTTTTTCAAGTACGTAATAATGCATACCATTTTAGTTTGTACATTGGAAATAGTTCATTCCCCAAATAAATGCACACAGTCAATTATTTATTTTAATGAAAAATGTATAAGGACGTTTTTTGTTTAAATAATTTCGAAACGTATTTTTCTTGATTCCATTTCAACTTATCTTTGAATATCCATGTGCCGTAAAATATTTCAAATATTATAATCACGCTCGACGATCACTGGTCACTATTTTCATTATTAAATTAAGTTTCCGATTTGTTGTTTTATTGTTTGAATTTAGAAATATAAATTATAATATATGATTGCCCGTAAGTGCATTACATTTAATGATATCACGATATTGAACTTGTTGTTAATTTGAATGAAACGAAACGAAATCTAAAAACCGCCACTACGATAATTATTTTTTTGTTTTCATCAGGTTTTGATAAGATTAGTGTACGTTTAATTGTGGCGGCGTTATAAAGTTTTTATTATAATTACCGAAGTTTTTATACTATGTACGCCTATGAAATTTAATTAAAACGACTAGGAAGAAGTAAAAACGAATTTCGTTAGATGTTCTATTTTTTGGGATAAAAAATTTTAATTGCCGCGCGTCGTTCGTATTGTAAGAATTATACAATTTCGTTTGTAGGTAGAAGTAGTAAGTAACGTCACCAATATAATCTTCGTTAAACGAGAATTATTCAAACAACTATCCCCTTCCTCTATCGATGATATTAAACCAATTTTATTATTTAAATGACATTTAAACGTTGAACCATGAACGAATTTCGTTTATTCCAAATTATGTTTTTATAGACCGTACCGGAGCCACGATAAAAACCTTCACGACTTTTTCCGCCAGTTTTGATAAGCGTATTGGAGGTAAAATTACTCGGATACGAATATACGAAATATCCTTCTTTGTTATTTCCCGTCCGTAATTTGTTCTCCCGGACGTATCGATTCCGTTATTTTCGTCTCGCAAAAACGTAAAACGATTTAGCGTGATCCCAAATATTCGCGCGATCGTTACGATTGTTGTTCAGCCGTGTACGCGAATTTGACGAAACCGTTCGTATTATTTAATTACGAACGACGAAACCCGATCAATTTTTACGACGAAAATTAAATATGTCGATTACGAATTTCAGTTAAAACCGTTCACCCGTATTGCGATATTATTTGTGGAAAATCGTTCTTCCCAGTACACTCGGGCGCGCACACGTCGGCCATTAATAACGCGGTCGCTCGCCTGCTCGCCCGCCCGCCCGCTCGTCTGGCTGGTCCCGCCGTCGCCACATCGCCTTCCTTCCCTCTCCGCTGCATCGCCAGCCTTCCCTCTCCGCCATCGACTCCTTCCACCTCTTCCCGCCACTGCCGCCGTCGCCTTCCTTTGTTTCACTTCCTACACACGTCATCGTCGTCGACGTCGCGCGCGCCCGCACCGCACACGTTTACGAAAATATTTCAGAGCGAAAACCCGTCCGTCGGTCGGGTGTACGGATTATTACGCGCGCGTACGTATTTCGACGATTATAAATAAAGGCGTTTTGTTCACGCAGAGGAATTTGGTTTTTTCATTCTCGTTCGCGTTCCGTTTTCGTTAAATCGCCGTTTATTTTAGAATTTCCGCCCGGTTGATTTTTTGTAAACATAGGCGGTAATCATTAAGTTTAGCCGAACAAGAGCGGCCCGTTTTTCTCCGTTCGATCCCGCGCGCTCGTATTCCAGTGAATTGAGTTGAACGGAGTCGTTCGCCTTAAAATTACGTCGCTTCCACCGACTGTTACGTGTTTTCCGCGTACATGGCCGAGAACGACGCATTGTAATAAGAGGGTGGGGAGGTATGCGCCGAAGCGTTCGCAGAATTATTGGGGCATCTGTTATAATATACGTTAGTTTCGACGCCATTCAAACTTATAAAAATTGCGACTAATTATACTCACTCCGTACCATATATATATGCGTATATAATAATTATCTAACGATTATCGCGTTTCGTTTTGTTCTTTCGTATTGCCCACATATTAATATTTCGTTCGATTTATACTAAGCGTCACCGCTTCTTAAGCGTTTCGGTCGAGATCATCGATCCATTAATAACTTTCTCTCTACGTTGTTGTAAAAAACGTTGCCGTGATGAGACGGATTTTTGAATATACGTATCGTTTTTAATCATGCCCGTCGCAAAAGCGGTAAAACGTCGTGTCGTTGTATATTATACGTTTCGGCTGATAAAAACCAAAAACAATCGTGAGATTGTAACTTAAAAGTGTGTCAAGCGGGACGTGTCTTATTAACGAAGTTTTACTTTCCGTATAACGCGTTTGTCTTATATATATATAAACACTTAGGAACAAGTAGTGCATTTTGAGATTGGGTCACTACTTAAAACATAATCGAATATTTAATCGATCGACTATTATCGTATTCGTGTTTTTCAGAATTGATTTTGTGAACTGACAATAGGCAGATTTTTAAAGAATCCTTCGTACACGTACACGCGTCTTCAATTCAAAAGTGGTACGTATACGTCAATTTTTAATCGTAGGTATAGATAATTTAAATTTAAGTGTACGATTTAAAGACTGAGTAATCCAATTGTATGTTAAATGATTCAGTAATATATTAGTACTATTATGGTTTTAGATATATGTTTAACAAATAATATAAAATAAAACTACGAAAAATATATCGATTAAAAGTAATAATTCGTTTGTGTTTTAAGCGTTATGTGTACGAAATATAGTAATTGTTTTACGTGCCAAATAGCAATTTTGTGTCGTGTTATAGAATTCAAATTTAAAATGTTTAATTTGATAAATTGAACGGATATTGGAATTTTGTCTACAAGTAGAACGGATTCAATTCTATTGTGTTGGCGGAATAAGTATCGAAGGATTTATTCTGTAGCGAAATTCAAGTTATTTTCGTTCTGTTGTTCGTTTTTGTGTTTATGTTTTTAAATTTTGTAAAAAAAATAACTAATGTACATGGAAAACTTAAAGGAATCAAACGGTTCGTTGTTACATATTTCTTTTTATTCGCTTTTTGTGTTTAGAACGTCTTAGTCGCTGGTACAAATATATATATATATATATATATTGAGTAACCTAACCTCTGCTGATGGTGTGTCGTTCACTTGTGCGGACGGACGTACCTACACCGTGTGTAAACATTGTTAAAACGTATTATAATTCTTTTTTGTATTTTGGCATCCGCGTCCGATGCATTTTTATTGATTTCGGTCCAACAGAGAAATAGCAACCTAAAAACGTACGCGCATGTATGTTTCTACTTTCAAACGATTCGTATTCGTGTAAAAAAAACTTACCAGAGCGCAAAAACGTCGTATTTCAGATCGATCTTTTCCGTTGTACTTTTCACATAATACGCGTCCACGCAGAGGAGGACGCCGTCAATATAATATAAAAACTTCGGGTACCCAAGTACATTGGATGACCCATTACAGCGCAGGTTGGTTAATTATATTTTACTTATAATTTGATTATTCTTCCATTTTGGTGGTGTACTTGCTATTATTATTAGCTTTTTGTCGTGTTTGTTGTAAATTGGCAATAGATTGAGCGAATAGATAAGTACAAGATCGTTCGTCTGCTTCCGCCACCGATATGATTGTTTTTAACATATTTTGTACGTCGCTTAATACACGCGATTTTTTGAATTTATTTTCAACACGCGGTACTTTTTTCGATAAAACCGTTTTGCTTTCGTTTCGCAATTAGATGGAATATTCGCCTAATGGACAACAATATGTTACATTCGTTTACACTTGAACGAAACGACGCTAAAATTTTAATAGCATACCTTATTCGTACAAGTCGTCCGTCTTAAATTCCGTTATTTCGTATTTTTCGAAATTTTAAATTATCCTATAATAATGCGTACCCTCTAATAAAGTTACATGTAGATCCATATTGAATTATATATCACGCGCATAGAAATGACCGATTCTTTCAAATGCGTTCGCCGATATCTGAATGTAAACACGTCTTAAACGCGAAGCTTATCGCTGGAATACGTATAAATAATGGTTCAATCGCGTAATTTAAAAAGAAGCAGGTAATGTTTACGATTTGTCTTGAAAATAAAAAACTGTAATCGTAATTTCTATTTCGCGTGTTTTATCAATATGGTGTAAAATGTTGTGTTTTTAAAATGTTATTGTGTAAATAGTTGTTTATTTTTTACAGTCCGTTTATCACAAAATCCCGTTTCTTTTCTCATTCGTGTTGTTACGATGTAATTGTAATTTTTGTATGAAAGAGTTAACGACAAGAAAAATTTAACTTTAGTTTTTAACGTTATAATATATATATTATTGCGTAAAAAATACTATGCCGGATGTGTATACGTAGCGGCTTATTTTCGTTGGATGGTACGCCCGATGCGTAGGTAAATAACATTATATAACTAGGATGTGTACGTCTCCGGGCCATTCATTACTGCCTATTTATATTTATATTCATTACGCCGCGCTCTGTGTCCGTTTTATCGCAAATTATATACACGCGTTAATTTTTTGGTAGAAAGCTTAAAGATTTTCGACGAAAAAATCCTCGTCACGTTCGGTGTCGTCGTACGAAGCTTTTGGTCACGAATGGCGTTCGACGTTTTGGGTCTTCCAATGTTTTTATTGTCATTCGGTGGCCGTTCCTCCACGTATAATAATAATAATAATAATAATAATAAAGTAAAGTCTGGGGGACTTATCGCGTTCGTAGTCGGCCGGTTGCTACCCGTCGCATTCGTTAACAATAATAACACCTACCACAACTATCACCATCATCACCGTTTCGATTTCGACGTACTTTATTACGGTTTATATCAGCCTTTTTTACGTTTTTCGATTTATTTTCATTTGCGCTTCGGCAACGACGTCGTCGGCACTGCACCGTCATTAAAATCCATTCCTCATTGAAACAGCCTTTAGTGATATGCGTGCGTATTAGCCGCTTAATATATATAGTAGTGGTAGTGTGTATGGTATGTGTGTGTGTTTTTTGTTCAGGCAGAGGTGACGGCATCGGTGGCGGCTATCGATCGATACCATTGCGCCGAGCGCTATCTGTACGCACTACGTGATTGATGAAAACGAATAATTACTTTTTATTATTCACACGCGTAAATATAAGTATATAATGTATGTACGTGTGTGTAGATTTATTTTAAGTTTGTGTGTGTGTGTATGTGTATTATATATATATGCGGGTCGAATTTATCACTTCGTCGACGGTCACCACGTCAGTCGTCTATTCCGCAACGAAAGAATTTAGGTCATTGTCAATGTAAAAAAGACGATTGCTCAACTGCAGCTAGTGGTCGTGCGTCGACGGCATAATATAAATACGTCGTTGTTTATGTGTTTACCCCGCGGTATCACTTTCGTTTTGTTGACGTTGAGGCGACGATCATTTCGACCGAGATTTACTACTACTAACGTTTTCTATTATCACCGTTCGTCCGTCGTACGAACGCGCGAACCTCCAGCGCCGGTCGAGAAAGAATTCGAAAACTATCGTCATTTTGATTTTCATGGGGAAAAAGATATGTTCCTCCCCTATACGAAAAATATTCGGCGTATATACATACATATCGGTCACGGATACGACGGAATACATGTTGTTTACTACACGTACACGATGTGTGTGTTTCGCCTTGTATATTTTATCAAACGCTGCCGGTATGCGTAAAATGTATCCCCCCACCCTCTTCCGAGCACATTGACTCGTGCCGCGAACCGATCTCGGATGATCCAAATTTCGAGGTTACCGCCGACAGTCGTCAGAGTATTGACCCAGTTATTATTTAAACGACGTTTATCGTCGAAAACCGAACGTTCCGCGCATTAAATCGCTAATACTGAAGGCGTAGTTCGTGGAAATTACCGTAGTGATGTTTTTACTAACGATGTATTTAACTAACGAGTTTAATTGGCGCGGTAAATTCCGTTTAGGACGTATTCAAACACAGTCGGTCGTTGCCGACGGAATTATTCGTCTTGGTTGTGTTTGTGTGTGTGTGTGTGTGTGTGGACATGTCATGTGTACGGTGTGGTGTTCGTTACGCGGGAATAACCAAAGTCGATGAATTTCATTTCGTAATCGGCGTCCGTCCGTTTAAAATCTAAACGGCCCCCGAACACGTTAAACCCCCGAGTATACATTTACGAATACGTACAGGGATAAAGCGTTATTCGTGAATGCAACTATACGATGAATATTCGTCAACGATCCGCGCACGATTTTCTCCCGTACATTTTCGCCCGATCGTGTCCCTAGATCCATAATTGCCTCCCGAACGACAAATCGTGGCGGACAGGGAATTATTTCTACGAATTTGCCGGTTCGGAAATTGTTTTACGGTCGCGCCAGGCTTTACGTTTTAAATAGAATTATGTAATAGGTGAGATATAATTTTTTAGTGAAAATAATAACGGATTTCGTGTGAGAAACATGGGCGATAACCAGAATTTTTATTAATTGTTGAATTTGCCGACTAATTATTAAATAATCGTGAGTTTTTGCGTTTTTATTTTTACGAATTTAACTGACAGTGGAGGGGTGACCTGCATTCCACAATACTCCCCCCAGGGGGGTGTTAGACACGCCCCCTCGAGAGACGGCCCTGCCTACTTCGTATTATTAATTCGAATACATTACGTATAAATACGCGGCGCCAGTTGTATGATTCAGTACTCATGTTTACTGGAAAACGAATGTTTTCGCGCTATTAGAATTAAATTTTATAAATTACGCGTCGCTTTAATTTTCACAATTCAAACTTAAAAAAAGTTAACTTTTATCTCTATATATATGTATATATAAGTCTATAACGGAAGGCTTTACGTCGGCTTTTTCTCATAATTGTTTTTCTTTTTTACTGTTTTTCCGATTGAAAACGGTACGTACGACATGCGCCCTCTTATATTATCGCAATAACGTCGCCGTTGAAACGAGACGGACTGCTTGTACGTGAATTACTCGGCTAATGCATTATGGCGAAGGGTTTTTCGAAATTGTAGTCGCGTTGCTCTTTGCGACGGGCGATCCATATTGCCACTGCCGCCGTCTTATCGGTTGGCCATTAAGTCTGTTCCCACGTTCGGCGTACAATAGATTATACGGGTACTATGTGTCGTTTATATTCAACGTTTTACGAGTTTACGTCGTTATTTTGTTTACGTTCGTTTTTCTTTTGTGCACTGTGGGAAATTGTCGTTCAACAATTGATTTCTCCTCTCCGTTATCCAAAATCGAACCATATACTCGTGTAATAACCATAGTATAGTATAGTTTCCTATCACATTTGGCTAAAAACAACGTCAAACTGACGACAACCACCTACTTGGTTAATATTTACGACAAACAGTTATATAACGACCCTGCGATACACGCGCGATATTTTAAATTGTGCAACACCGCTGTCTCAACGGCTCCGACATGTTCCCGCGATAATAGACTCGTGGCGCGATAATCCGTACGCAGTCGGTCGGTCAGCCAATGGCTAAATTTGCTGTCGGTGGCTTTGTTTGTGCCATTCGCGGGGCGTTTACAACGTGACCTTATCGATCTTTACTGCGAAACACGTGTTTTTTTTTTGAGAATACAAGAGAGACGCGTGGATAATAATATAAATACATAATCGCTGCGCCCGCCATATGGGACGCGTCCGGATTTTTGTTTGTCCAAAGTCGTTATTTTTATCAATAATCCGTCGATTAATACTCATTATATAACAACGTGCTCGAACGTCAAGAAAATGTTTACGTATTTCACGCCCTGCCGGTAGCACTCCGCCCCATGCGCGAACTATTATTTCTCCGGAGAAATATTCTCTTTCGACTTGCCACCACTGCCCGGCATTATTTCGCCTTCGTCGACGAAATATTTATTTTTGCCGAAAACGATTTGGGCACGGCGTCGATGATTTTATTTTTTCGCGTTCTGTTTCGCTGCCGACGTTTCGATCGAAACGTGTCGATGGCCGCGGTATGGTCGATTAATCGAATAATAAAATAATAATACTTCAGCACTTTCCGGTTGAATAAGGAAATACCACGAACAACCAAATACCGCGAATCGGCGGCGGTGGTTGTTCATACTCGTTTCCTCTTACACGCGTTCTGATAAAAAGGGTGTTCTTGTATGGCCGAATAAATAATATAAACGAATCGAAGGACGAACTAGGTCGGTTTCCAAGTGAAAAAGCCGTTTTCCCCGATATTAACTAACGCTCTCGTAACTAATTATAGTTACAAAACTTCCACGTTTAACCGACATTTCCAACTGCTGACAACTTACGTTAATTAACGCGGTATTTTTTCTTAGTTTTCGGGCATCGGGAACGATATCCATCCGAAACTGTTGTTGGGTTGTACTCGTTATCCGCGTGTAATTATAATGGTACGCGATTTTTGCCCGAACGGCGACGGGACGGCAAGATGCCATACGTAGGAAAAATATTGCCCTTGTTTCTGTACTAGTGATGTTATCGTACTACGGGGAGACCGAACGACGAGCTCGCTCGATTTACTCCACAATTAATTTCGCTCTCGAATACTCCGAACGGTTTTTCTCGAACTAGAGACCTAGCCAAATTGCCGTCTCGTTTCCGAAAACCTCACACTTGAACTATTTTCATAAGACTCCTTAAAACCCGGTACGTAATTAAACGTCACGGAAAAAACATCGTGTCTACGATTATTTCGTATCGACGGTTGGATTATATTGGTTAAGGGATAAATTGTTATAAGTAAAAATGAACATAATTTTCTACAGGATAGCCGAATTTCATTTATTTACATAATTACGTTGTTTAAAATCGATTTAATAAAAAAAAAAATTAATCTTCAGTGATACCTATGATCACTGAGTTTAGAAAATCGTCGTAATATAATAAAGATTTTGAGTAAGTTTTTAGTTCGAAAATATAAACATTATTCATTAAATGGCGAGACGCTATTACAAAAAGTAAAAAAGTTATAAAACGTTCATTATTGTTTTGTTGTAACGGTTTTTTGCATTTCGCGTGCGGCGTATAGTATGAAATTAAAACAAACCTTTAACTAACGGATACGGGGAGAAACAACGCCGTAAGTAGTCGCGTACGACGAAAAAAGAACTTTTAATTTTCCGAAATAATAAACGAGGCGAGAGTTTTGGAAAATGGTAGGAATTGTGACGATATTGTCCGAGAAAACGACGATCGACGAGCGGAAAAATCGTTTATCGGCAGCGGCTTACGACGATTAACGAAAAAACGTAATTTCGATAAGGCGTGTGTGACTTTCCATTTTCTTTCTCTATACGATAACGGTGTACGTTATATCGCGTCTCCAATATATATCTGTATGAACGTGTATATATTGTCGAATATATTCCATATTGTTTCCGCGTTTCGGACAAAAAAATACGTCATCATCCCCCTTTTTTCTTTTTTTATATATCTGCGCGCCGTGTCTTTTTAACGCAACACAATAATAAGAAAATAATAATGGAAGTCGTTATGCCGCCGAATATTTACACTTACGCGACGCATAATGAACGCAGTCTTCCCCACACAAAATACGAAACCATTTTTCGCGAATCGTTTATATTGTATCTCTACCCTTCCCTTCACTCCTACACATACGTATATTATAATATTACATTGTCGCGTATACACCCGCGCCGGGTAGGTACGTACATATAAATCGCGGTGATCCGTCGTCTCGTGCCCCGTTGTCGTCCGCAGGTGCGCCAGGCGGGGATTTCAGACCCGATACGGAATAACGCGACAAGGACAGGTGTGCTGTCCCGGCAGGACCGTCAACTCCGCCCTATTCGTTCGTACGTACTTATACGGCGCGTATGGCAGGAGGAGGAGGAGGAGGTGTATTCTATCCCGGGGCGGAATGCGTCGTCGTTTTTACCGCACCGGCGGGAGTGTACGGATGGGTCGAGACTGGTAGAGCGAGTCGACACGAGTATTTACGACGTTTTATTCCGTCGCAATTTTCGGTCATTCGCCCGTTAAAGTAAACCGGTGAAAGTATGGCGTACGAAAGAGAAAAAAATTGGTAATACGTAAATGTTGTACAGCGCGCGCTGCCGCCAACTCGCTCCGTACGGTAATGATAATAAAACGAAATCGCGTGTGAAATGCGAGATTGTAGGTCAATGTCTGTGTATATATATATATATAAATAGCGTTGCCGTCGCGGCCGTCGAGAATAGGTCGTTTATAAAGATATTTCCGACCAAACGCGAGAATACGAACGTGTCTTCGCCGCTCGCCTCGTTAAAAAAAACCCGAAAATAACGCGCGGGAATTTTTCATTCCACCATCACTACCCATCCGTTGTCGTTTCGCGACTCGCGTTCACGATTTTTCTCTCGACGTTCCGCCCGAGTTCCGCCTTCGTGCGTACACGCGCCACCATTTTGACGAGTTGTTAACGAATAAATTATGCTCGTATTCTCGCGATGAAACGCCGAACGTGTATCGCGTATTTCATGCCACCGCTTCGGATACGCGTCCCAATTGTGTTCGTTAATTGGACGGCTCGCGTGTATTCTCGTCGTTATTTGCGCAAACCGTAGCTGTTCCGCGACGTGTTTGCGTTCGCAGTAAAATCGTCCGATTTCGGTTTCATCGATTTATCCTGTTAATTACTTTTCGTTGTACGACGGAGGAGAGGACTGGCCTGCGCGATAATTCCGTTATATGTAATCGACGGAACTTTCGCCAGTACTTGTGACGATGACGACGATTACTAACAATTCCATGACCATCACCACCACCATTATCGATACATCAATCATCACGCGTATTACACGTGAAACTAGAAATATTTTTGTAATTATCTCCCACTTCCTTACTCGTCGTCGTCGTTACGCGTTTACGTGTAAAATAAAGTGCGCGTCCATCGGTATACGTGTATTTCGTTATTGATCCACGCGCAAAAAAGGAACGAGGGTGGGATAGTGTCGGTGGTGGACCGATTCGGGCACGAAAAAATATACGCGCGGATGATGACGTTATCGCAATGTACCAAAACGTTTTTCACTACGATCCGTTTTGCCGGGATACACCGTTCTTAGTGTATAACTCGTCGTCGTCCATACTAGCCGGACGTGTAAGTAGCGTAACGCGTCGCTGTTAGTTAGTAGGGCGGTGGTCGTCCGTCGTCGATAATTTATCGTTTTTATTTTTCGTCCGCTTTAGCTGAACGCCTGCGTCAAGCGTGCATCCCTAGAGCTGCTCTCACAGTTTTACGAAAAGGAACAATATAGACAATACATTTCGGATTAAAACCATCGTACGTCGAGTGTTTTTTGTACAAACGGAATACTAATATTATGGCGTCTTCAATAATAATTGTATAGTAACGTAACTGATGTTAAAAAAACGGTGATAAACAGGAGAACCGGGAAAAGAGAGGGTTATACGTTTTAAGGAAAAAAAAATGTTTAAAAAACCTGTCGAGAGCCAGCGGTTGATTTCGTCGTTAACGGTGCGCAGAAAACAACGTTAAAAAAATGTAAAGCGCGCGAATCGAACACGATATCAAAACGTAATTAAATGACGATTGGCGAACAGTTTCGAGTGTGTTGCCGCGTACACGTACACATATATCTTTTCTGTACTTTGTGTTCGTGTAAGCTAATAAGTTCAAAACGAACGGGGAGGGGGGTTTAAAAATAAACTGTACGCCGGTGGTGTTTGTTGGTCGGTCGACGTGTTTTATCGAGACCAAAACCGGAAACTGATAGAAGTGTGTAACTAGCGAACTATACAGATATTTAGAGAAAACGAAGCAACGTCGCTGCGGCGCGATAGTGTTCAATTTGGTAAAACAAAAACGCGTAATTTACAAACTCGACGGGGACGATTAGTGGTCTGGGTGGATGGGCGGTATACTTCGAACCCTACAAAAGATTTTACACGGAAACTACGAATCGTCTCGATTCCGATGCGTGTAGCGTTGGCGTTTAACAATTTTGGCGAGTTTTTAACGTTTTTTATGCGTCGGCGCTTGCGCTTGTTTTTCCGGACGTCGTAGGTCATCGTGTCAAAGAACCGTAGCTATTGTCCACGTTGTAGTAGTGAATGCCATAAACCGCCGTCGGGAATAATACCATGTACGCTTTAGAATATTTCGAATATTCTATCAAAGAACAATAAAACGAAATAATATAGACGTATTCGTTCGCAGAATTAATACGGTGCGTATGAAACTGTCGCGATTCGACGTAGTTATATATACGCGTTGAACGATCGTCATCGGCGTCGTTTTACCGCCGCCGCCGGCTACTAAGCTACGCTAATTTCCAATATGTGATCGAAATTCCATCGGCGATACTTACCCGTGTTTTCTCTGGTTGTTTTCTACTTACGAAACGTTGCTTATGACGTACTACGTACGTTCGTGTACGTACCGCGCGACGCTCCTTAGCAACCCCAACCGTGATTATGGTCGTTCTGGAAACGCCGAAAAATCGAGTGAATTTTGCGAACAATGTATACTCGAACCGATTTTTCCATTGTATTCGATCGCCCATCGTAGTGTGTGTATGACGACCAGCGTAATTGCGCGTTTAATATGCGCCGATGTCGATGAATCCGCTGCGATCAGTTACGAGGAAATCTTTTGACTGAATTTGTTCCTCTCACTCATACGTTCATAGACCCCATAACATTTCTTAACGGCGGGCGTTTTGTCTTACGTCCATCGAAATCTAAACGTAACATACTTTTTATACATATGGACGGTAGAACGAGAACATTAGAAGGAGGGAGACGTGTTTAAACGTAAGCATGTGTACAACAACGACAGATACGATCGGAAAGAGACCGATGATTATGACGGGCATTGTTCTAATATAACTAATTAAAAGCCACGGACGTAGGATGGTTGGTACCCAGTAAAAAACGTACTCGTTTTTCAACGGGCGACGTTGTTCGTTTAATGTGTAGTGTATATGTATATGATCGGCGTATTTCGTACAATTTTCGGGCAAAAGTGAACGGAAAATGTTCCTTGTTACGTTTTAGTAGTTACTACTATTCGAACACGTATCAGTTGTTTTCGTTTCGATTATTTCGCCGTTGATAATGTACAATCTCGGCGATGCGTTATTATTGAAACAATGACGGACAACAGTGGTTCGCGAAATGCGCGCTGTGTTGTTGTCGTGCATCATTCGAAAGAAACGATTGTGAATCGCACGACGACGACGATTACACTTACAAACGTGTGGCGCGTTCGGCGGAAGTTACAAAGGTTTTCTCATCGAAATTCCCGGACGCGTGTGTACACTTTCTGCGGCGCGTTTACGCGGACGTGCTTCCGGCCGAAATTTCCTTTTGCCTTCTTATCTTCCGTTACGTTCGTCTATATTCCTCTACTCATTCTCTTCCCATTCCACTCTGTCTCGAATTTCTACCTTCTCTCTTCTAATATTACTCTTTTAATATTATATTCTTATATATCTACATACACACGAATCTTTC
>JAIPRN010003337.1:0-22184 GCA_025469175.1 Geopemphigus sp. TES_GeoC_2020 | reverse complement strand
TGTTTTTTTTTTTTTTTGGAAGGGAGGGCATAGGATAGTCGTTGATTTATTACTTACATTCGGTCTGGCCGACTCGGCGGGAGACTAAAACCTTAAAGACGGACGTTTCTCGCGGGGCTGCGTAAATCCCCACCGCGATGGTTCGTACGCGTCCGCGTAACTACCAACCACCGTTGTCCGCTACGCGTACCGGCGCACAAAACGAAAGCTACGCGTAATATAATTGACTCGGACGCGGGCGCGCGAGATAACGCGATTTAACGGCGCGGCGGCTACCCGGTATATTCGTCCCGGCTCCCCGTATGTTTCCGGTGTATACGACCACCGGTATACGTTACGTAAACCACCGATCGACGATTTTCGATCGGTAAATTACGCGAGACGCGACCGCGGCGACTCCCCGGAACCGCGCGCGTACACCGCCATTGCGCAACAACCGTACACAACGACGGCCGCCGCCACGACCAGTCGACGAATCGTAAAATCATTAAGAGTGTAAAACTACTCGCCGCGGACCGCGGCTGTTTTACGGCGTCCGTCCGGTAGTCGTTCGTCGACAACCGTACCCCCGCGCGATACACAATAATAATATCGTGTTTCGTCGACGAGGTAAAATATTTACTACCCGTGTACGTACACGCACGGGCGGGAACAATCACCGCGACGACGGACTCGTTAAGATATCGTTTGTTCCCGATACCCGTGGCCGGGTACGGGACGGTATTTTTTCCTTCTCTTATTATTATTCTCGTTTTACCAAGGGAAAACAAAAGGTGGGTGGGTACCCTGGGACGACGAGGGAAACGAGCGTGTGTGTGTGTGTGTGTGTGTGTGTGTATACTCTGACGTACGTGTCTGCAGGCAAAGAAAAAAGTCGGTTTTTTAGATACGGAGTAACGCGGTAGAAAAAACCGTATATATATATATATACACGCGCGCGCTGCTAGTTACGTAGACAAAGACGCAATTTGTCGTCCACCGCCGTTGTTGGTGTTGTCGTCGTCGTTCCTCGGCGGTCCGTGTCGTGTCGTTACGAGAGAATATAAACAAACGAAACGGCGTGGTTTGGTGGGGTGAAGAAAATGGAATTTCTGCGGATAACCACGTTCGCGGCGATTGTTCGGCGACATACATACATTATACGTATGGCCCGCGCGTTTTTCACCGTTTATCCGTGGACGTAATTAAAACGACTTTGGTGATAACTCCCGCGTCTTAGGTACGTGCCCGGTAAACAGGTCGGTGAACGCGATTGCCGTGCGTGCGCGTATTGGCACCTATGTACGCGGGGCCTGAACACGTATTCCGGCACGATGTAGTAGGATACATATATATATATACACATATCGTACGCGTCGCGATTCGCGAGCGCGCTGGTCCACTTCGTAAATCGGCCGTGGCGGCGTCGACGATTTTCAATTTTGCGCCGTACGAAATCGTCGTAAACGTCCGTTTGAAATCCCATCCGTTACGTCTTTTGAACGATCCAATACGAGAATTGTAATAAAAATTACACCCCGGGGCCCGAAATCGCCTTTTAACGGTACGCGTATATATATATACTCATATACTATGCGTGTGTACGTATATATATATATATAATTCGAAATGTTTTGAAAATATTATCGTAACGATGAAAATCGAGACGAGACCGTCGGTTGGGGAGAGGGGGGAAGTATTTGAATACCACCACGACGCGCGGTTTTATTACGAATAAAACCGTCCGTCGTCACGGCGAGCGTAAAGTACGACCGAGCCCATCATCGCGCGGCCTTCTCCGTCACAAAACGTGTTTGAGTTGCGCGTGCTCTTAACGTCCCCGAGAACAGATAATAATACACATTCTCGTGTGTGCGGGCGCGCATGTGTGTGTGTGTGCGTGTGTGCGTGTACACCGAACACGTGTATATATTTCGACTTGAATTACACTCGTAAGTTATAGCGTCGTCGTGTAGATGTGCTCTGCGCACACCACAAGGGGGAAAAGCGTAACCACTACGGGCTGTCTAATAATATACATATATATATATAAAGATTTTCGGGGTCGACGATTACGGCGAAGATAATACGCCCGCTAAAAAAAAAAAAACAACGACGAAGAGTGGAAAAAAGACGAAAATTCCGGTTTTAAGAAACTAACCCGCGCCGCGACGTTTTCACCGCGTGCGTGTTCGACGGCGTTCGCGTGCGTTCAATCGGGTGTACACGGATTTTTAAACGTCCACCGACCGTTTAAACACCGTTACCGAATATTTTCGACCGAATTAAAAGAGTGAAACCTTAATTTCGTATAAACAACGTCCACGTCCGTCTCCTCCTCGGCGCATTCTTCGGCGCGCGATAAACACGCGCCCGTTTGATTAAAACCGAAAGATTTCCTCGTTCTTGTTTCGTTTCTCGTTTTCGTGGACCGCCCTTATCCTGTTCGTTTCGTACGGACATAATACAGTTATCGTACGCGTCCCGTACCGGTTGTGTCCTGCATAAGTACGCTATTTATTCGGCAGTAGGTAAGAAAATACACGCGCTTTTATTGCCGTAGAATGTTTATTCGTGAGTCGAAGTTGAACGACTGAGAGCAATCGTTCGTATATATTTACCAGTAATAGAGTCGATTCAACGTCTACTGTATAAAACGACACTCGACTGGCGACGACGATGGGCGACCGCAGTCGTATGTAGCGCTTACAAGGCGTTTACCCGTGTATAATATTTACGCCGTACGCTTATTTCGTATATATTATTGTACTATAATCTTAATATGAAAGCAACGGGTTCTTAACACGCGCGTTCTTCGAAACTTTAACCGAATTCCATTTGTTTCGTCGACGACTTACGGCTAGTCGTCCGTGTACAAATTGTAGGAACGCGCGAATAGTTGGCGCGGGCCGGCGTACGTTCCGAATGGAATACGATCCGGAGGTAAATCAAAAGCGTATTTTCGTTCCCGGCGACGGCGATAAAAATATTATCTAATTTAACCGTACCCGGGGACACATGGAAGGTATTTCGACGTCTAACCGAATTGCCGCGCGCGCATTTTCTTCTTATACGAGCGGTAGATGTATATTATGTCGCGTAAACGTATTTTTACGAGAATAACAGAATAACCGCACGTCCGATATCGTCTTATCTACGCACCGGCGACGACACGAACGTTTGTTTGCGACGCGTACGTGACGTATCCGACTTTATCCGATCGACTCCGGGCAAATAGTAAATAATCGGTCCCCGAATTTGTAAATCGTCAGAAAACCCGTAACGTATAAAACAAAAGTCGGTGTGTGTGTGTGTGTGTGTGTGTGTGTGTGTGGAGGGGGGGAGGGGGCGCGGTCAATTTCGAGACGTCCAATCGATGGGAATTCGTCGGTTACGGTTACGCGTATTGTACCCGAAACACACCGACAACCGTTTTCGCGACTTAGCCCGTTCGACGCCCGCGCGTTTTATTTATCATACAAACGGGTCAATCGGTGACACCACGATTCGGCGGCATTCTCTCGGAGACGGCGAACGAGTCGTTGTGTGTACGTGTGTGTGTGTCGCCCAACTCCCGCGAATACAATAGCGAACGACAATACAATAATAATAACGATAACGCGCGGCGGCGAAAAAGCCACTCCGCCGCCGAATAGAGGAGACACCGCACGCGGACGAGGTGCGGCCCTATATAACGCGCATAAATATCGTTTCCGTCGCGCATTATTTTAAGGACCAGGCCATCCCGTCATTGTGTTTCGCGTGTGTCGTCGTCGTCGTCGTCGTCGTGTATAATATTAATAGTGTGCATACGGCTACGTACCGCCTATAAATGCCCGTTTGAACGCTCGCGCCGTCGTCACATGTATCGTAAGCTTCGCTCCCGCGCGTAGATTATAATTCACGGGTCGAGGAGCGCGCGCGTGCGCTGTTTTACCATCCCGGTAGACGTATCGCGAACGTGACCCGCGAACGTTTACCGGCGGATACGCGCGAGTTACTACTATCGCGGTCCTGGTCGCGCCAAAAATAGCCGTAAAAATAAAAAACCGTTAAGCGAAATACCTTTGCCGACGGCGGTGGTCGTCCAGCCGCGCTCGGACGACGTATTCGAATCGTTTAGCCACCCCCGGGGGCGGCCGTCGATTTTGCGAACGGAGAGCTTCCCATTTTGTACGCATCAGTCCCGTGACGGTCGCCGGACGACTATTACGGCGTCGTTGTCGCGTTTTAAACGATGTTTCGTCATTCGGCGTTTCGTCGTCTAGCGAGTCGTTTGTACGCGTTCACGCGTGTCGTTTACGCGATACGAAACGGAAGATCGTTCGTTTTAATATATTGTTATTATTACCCGTAATATACAGTGCCTACCACGTGCTTCGATGAAATTGTCGTCGTTGGCCGATTAAAAACCGAAGACGAGGCGGTTATATATATTTATATCGCGCGTTTAGAAGAAATTGGACTATCTCGTTTAAAGCGCGAGACGGACTCTTTAACGACGTCGGATTCAGTCGATTATCGGCGTGAGAACCGTACGCGATTTGCTCATATATATGTATTACGAACGACCGGGAAAACTCTAATTATTGTATTATTCGAAACCGCGGCAGTTATATTATCGGACCTTAACTGCGCGTCAGCGACGATGATCGATGGGATACCACCGGAGAGACGAGCGTGTTATTCTCACGTGTTTTCCCGTCGTACGCGGACCGTGGACGAAAGCGTACACAGCTGGCGCGTCAAAAGTCTATTGTGTACAATTTCCTTTTATGTTTATCGTTCGATTACGAGTGTGTTTTTTTTTCGCGCCCGCCGTCCGAAGTTACGATCTCTTCTTAACCCTCCTCGTACGCCGTTGCAGACGTAATGTAATAATATATTTACGTATATACACGAACCTCTCTTCGAACGAAACGTTAAAAAAAAAACTAAAACGAGTTTCGTGCGTCTGCAAGGGGTGGAGTAATATATATATATATCTCTCTCTATATATATATAATTCACGAGGTATACTTCGCTACAGTGGCGACGTTATAGACGAGGCGTGTTGATACGTATACACATATATATATATATATAGGTACGTGAAATGCAACGAAAAATCCGCCTTCGTTATTGTGACGCGACGGTGTTGTTCTCTGTTCTCTCACACACGTAAACCGTGAATACTTGTGTAGATTAACGCCTCGGGTTAGCCGATGTACGTTCCACATACATTTCTTTTAGACTCGTATCGTGTGTTCGGCGAGTGTGTGAACAAGGACGCGAGAATAAAACGCCGAAACGATAAACTTCGGGACGAACGGATATATACGTTGACCGCGTGAATAATATAAATACGAGTGACCGTCGCGGGGACACACACGAGCGGCGCCGAGTTCCGGACGGGATACGAGGTGCGTTCGATAAATGAAAATTGTTCCGAAAGAACGTTAAACGTTACCGGGGATATTATTGAAATTAACTTAAGGTCGTTTACAGTATTTTAGTATAGAAAATTGAAGTCGTCGACTGAAACCACCAATCCGTTGACAGTACGCGTTCGAATTTATAGTTTCGCGTTGTTCCGTTAAACGTTAATCTCTGTCGTTTTAGGATGGCTGTTAGTCTCGGAACCGAGATGAAGTCGCAGGTAACCGAATTGAGTGAACATGGCGGGGCTGTGGTACCGCTGGTATACTTTTAGACGCCGAAAATTCGCGTGCGGACAGCGCCGAACGTGTTGGCGCGTTGTCACGATGCGAAATCCGTGACGTTCGTTTCCACGCGTCTGGTCGTATACGGCGTACTTTATCGAATTATCGGTTAAAATTAAACGACGAGCGTCCGTACGCCGACATCGATAGCTACTTCTCTGACAATCAATCGTCGATCGTTTCTTACTTTTTCCCGAACAAGAGCGGTTGTATCGTCCGTTCGTGAGGTTGCCCAGGACGTTGGCCGTCTTCAGTATAGGCGATTCGAGCTTGTTCGAAACGTTGGTTGGTACCGGTCGAAAGTTACACGACGACGTTACCTTCATACCTAACCTAACCTTTACCGATTTGTCGAGCAAAATATGATGCACGCGCGCCGTTCCGGAATGATCGATGTCCCGTCGTAAAATCGCGGTTTTTTGCGAAACGTTCAACTTCGAACGCGTACCGTGAATGACTGATGTGAGACAACGACTTCGATTTTATACTAAACTACCGGAAATTGTCTCTAGTTCGTTTCGGTATAATAATAATATCCCCGATAACGTTTAACGTTTTTTACGGAATAATTTTAATCCGGGTATTCGTTGCGAGCACGCCTCGTGTTTGGTAATCGATAAGAACGCCGCCGCTATTATTCGTACGTATGTTACGTTAACGGGACGCCGTGTGAAATTAATAACGGCGAGAGTCGAACGTTTTTAATTTTCGTAAAAAACGAACCGAGAAAAAAAACACCGTCGTTAACGACAACTTGTTATTTATCTGTATGCGGTGTGTACGCGCGCGTGTGTATATATATATAACGCTTATCGCGAATTCGAGTTTTCGACGCGAATCCAAGTGACCCCCGACGGTTTCGATTATAAACGGGCGCGTTCGGAGAAGTAAAATTAAGTATTACGCGGGAATCGATTTTACGTCTGTATTAATGTAGTCGATGATTATAAGCGCTGCTCGCACTCGACAGGTTTTTCGAAACTCGCGTCGTCAGCCGACCGCTCTGGAACCGCCTGTGTACGTATTCGGTGACGGCTAGCCGCGTTCTCGTACGACGTATAATATATATATTCGTCGAGTCGGTTTTACTCCACCAAAACCGGAAACGAAAGGAAACGTACTCGGTGTGTGTGTGTGTGTGTGTATAATAACGTATAAAACCTTAGGGTTTAAAATAAAAAAAACGTCCGGTCGCGTTTTCCGTCGCGTACAAACGACGATTATTAGACGGTGGTTGGTTCCGTCGGGGCGAGCCCGTCGTTTTTCGGTAACCGTTCGTTCGCGGCGATACAGGTGTATACGTTATTATCACGGCGTAAATAGCGCGCGACGATAATACACTGGCGGACCACCGGTAATAAAATTAACGAGAAACAAAAACACCGAATACGTAATTCCCACATCGACGAATGGGTACCAGAAACGAGTTGACCGCGACGTCCCGAAACGATTCCCGTAAATCGATATACGTCTAAATAAAAGGACCACCGGCCGGGGGCACACGAGTACCTAATAACGCGTGTATATATCGTCGTCGTACATACGTCATGCGCCGTACGTATATTTTACTTTCGATTTCCAGAAAACATCTGCGGCTTATCTCGCCGATAAAATCGCGTGTATATAATTTCGAATCGAGTCGTCTTCGAACGTTCAAACGTATTATCACGCCGACGATTGAAATAAGTCGTTGGCTGAGTATTCGATTCGATATAGACGCGCGCGTGAGAAGGAAAAAGAGAGATAAATATTTACGTACGCGCGAACCGGACGCGTTGTAGCCGTCGTATTCAAAAATGGTCGAAAAAAACCCGAACGTTGCCCGGGGAAGGGTCCGGCGACGATTGGTTGAAAAATCGTATTCTCCCGCGGTGTTTCGGCGACGTCGACGGATTTCGTCTTACCGTACGGCGCGTTCCTCACCGCGTCCGTCTCGAACGACCTTATATATATATATGATACGAGCGACGAAACAACCGATGTACCCGTACAATGGTTATCGGATTTCATTATCCGCATGCCAACGACGACGATAGCGGCGGCGGTTTTTACGTAACGCGATTCGTTGGAAATTGTGTGCGCGCGCGCGCGTTATATACATACTCGTGTGTGTGTGTGTGTGTGTGTGTGTGCGTGTTATAATATAACGAACGAAGAGAAATAAAGGAAAAAATCGTTCATCGGCCGAACGAATCAACGTGGAAAAGAGCGGCAGCCACGAAATCGTAAGGCGCGCGCCCGCGAACAATTGTCAGCTCGGTCCGGTGAAAGTACGAGCGCGGCTTTTTTCTTTATAACTCGATCCGCCCGGAGCGGAAAAACTCGGATCGTACTAATAATACGTACCGCCCGCGAAGCAACCGCGCGCGCGCACGACGAAAATCGTCTATGCGCCGCGATTGATTTTTACGTAGTAACGACCGTCGTTAATTCTTACCGACGGACGCGCGAATTCAAGGTCGGCGCCGGGGCGCGCGTTCGGCGTCTTCTACATTACTCCACGTACACGTGGCCCGTATTAGATACGCGGCGATGTTTCCCAAATACGATTGACGGGTAATATGTTGGGTTTTCGTAGGAGTTCGTGTGTCCCATCGAATACCCCCGGAAACGTACGCGTTTCGACGATCCGCTACGGACGCCGATATTATTAAACGTATCTAATTATAAACGCCGGCGCGGTCGATCGTCGTAACCCGGCGACGTTTTGCGTCGGACAGCGCGTATTGTATTACCGTCCACCGCGGCCGACGGATCGTATCGCGTTCGGCGTAATCGTAATAATATCGCGCGTGAGAACGGACGATTTCGTCGTGTCAACCTTCGGAAGGAACGTCGTTTTTTCTTTTTTGTCGAGTCCCGTATTGCGCGCGAATAAAAACCGTCGATATTTATTTCTCCGGTTTTATACATACGTATTGTTTTATATATAGTAGCGTACGTCGCTACTCTAGTCTTGTCCACGTAAGACCAACACACATTTGTGCGCGGTACACATGTGTGTGTATGTGTGTGTGTGAAGCATACGTAATTCGACCGGGTCAGTTATATCGCTACGGACGTACGCTACCGAATGGAGCGTATTTCATATAGAATACACATACGCGCGTGCACGTAGGTCGTGTCCACTGGGCATTGTTGACGCGATAATTAATCGTAAAAAAACGCTACGCGTGTTTCCTCTATTGACGATCGTGATCGCAATACGAGCGGTCTCTCTCCCACCACGCCATTACGCTCCCTCTACCCGAGCCTTACGAGAAACGCGGAAAACGTTCGCTCGACACCGGCGCGAGGAAATCCGACGAAATTCCACCAACCGTCTCGCCAACGCATTGGATTCGTCGTTCGCGGGTGTCCTCCTATTGTATATATATATATATATAAGGAGGTGCTGCTCGGTCGTCGGGCAGTCCGACCGATATCCGATGCCGATAAATGGTGCGCGCGCGTGTCATTCGTGTCGTCGGCAAAACCGCTTCCGAGCGCGATAAAGGGAAACCGCGGCCGGGTCGTCTGAAAGTCCGCAGTCGCCGCCGCTTCTGTCCGGCGGACGTTTCTATCGAGAAACCCGTCGAAAAAGGACTGGCGCGTACACAATACGTATAATTATCGCGTTGGCCGTCACTTTCTCTCTCCATTACCGCCGCGCAGTGTCGTCGGCCCGTATCAAAAGAGTCGATACGCCGATATCTATATATTATTTTTTAGCCGTATCGCGTGTACACAATACACGATAACGTACGCGTTTTAACACACGTCGCGCGAACGCCGCCGCCGCTTCTCTTCCACCGGACGACGATGACGACAAAACACACGAACGATTCGGGTCACTAGCCTCTGGTCTCGGCTCTCTCTCTCTCTCTCACTCTCTCTCACTCTCTACCCCAGTACCCACCGCGCCCGCGAATTCCCCGTAAACGTCCCGGACGGCATACACACGCGCGCGCGTACGTATATAGTAATAATAGTGCCCGCGCCGCGTGGTGTACCGTATTCCGACAATTCCGTAGTGATTCGCCGCAAAATCGGTCCGCGGCGTGTGAAAGTCCCCGGCGCGCGACAATCCGAAACGCCGCGCCGCGGTCACCGCCGAGTGAGAGGCGGCGGTTCGTGTTATTTATTTTATTACGATTATAATAAACCGGGCGCCCGTAAACGCGACGTCCGGTACGGTGATCTCGGAATATCGCGCGTGCGCCGTATGCGTATGTACCTCCCATCCCGAAACAATTCGCTTTTACCGTCGCGGTGGTTCGTCGAACGTAAAAACCGTAGAAAACGTAACGATTTCGACGACGATACCGTTTGGGGTACACGACTTCGTCGGGGCGTGTCTATATGGACGACGAACCGATAGCGTTTTTCACGCGCAATTTCGGGTCCCCGTGGGTTTATCGACAGTGGGGAGGGAACTGTTGTCGATCACCATACTGCCTCCCCACTACCATCGTTTATTCGGCGAAAAACAAATTTAATTACATTTGCCGAACGCAATCCATAAATATATACGCCCATATGTTGACGAATGGTTACATAAATACGTATATATCTACACAAATTAACGCGTTTCGTCTTCGTCTTCCCCTCGTTTGTCTTATCCTCTCGTTTCCCTCCGTCTCGCTGATTATATTCCGGACCATAAACATCCTTCGTCCCTCCGCCATACTTCTCAGCACCGCTGTCACGGCCGTGCCCTCCTCATGTACCCTATTGACCGCCGGTCCACACAGCAGATCCTCATCCAGAGCGCGGTCTGGCGGGCAACCTTGTCGGCTACTATTGGAATACCACCTATTCCGTCACGCACCAATGGTGATGGCCCTTTCCTACTTGAGGACCTGGGGCGCCGGAGTGGCGTGTTGTTCTCGTCTCGAAGACGCCTGGTGACTCTCGCTGTCTCCACGGCTAAAAGATCGGCCAGCCGGTGTGAAAGGCAGTGACGCGCGTTCTGTTTTGCGTTACTCGATTACCGCCGTCGATAATCACCGATGGCGTATTTACGAACTTTTTTTATTTCGGGGGGCCGAAGGGTGTCGTGATAATTTTAAAACACCAATATTATCGCGCGCCGTTTTTATTAGAATTTCGTAAATAATAGTTTCGTACGAAAATTAATTAAAGAAATCGAAGGAATACTTCCGTTACAGGTTATAATTTACGTTATAATTTATCAAATGAACCGACGGTTATATTATTGACGCGTTCAAACGATTTTTCGACGTTCGAACATTCTCTGGGGAGGGTGGCAGGGATAGATGGGAACTCCTAAAACCCCATAAGTTCGTCACCGATGTTGGGTGGGACGCGACGCGTGTTTCGAACAAGACGCCATTTTACGAAGGAACTTTTCGCGCCATTAACTCTACCGCCAACGTTTTTTGCGCGCCGTTCGTTTCGCTCGTACGCTCACGCGCCCACAATCCGTCGGTTTCGACGACCGTTATTTTCGAACCGGCTACAGTAAGTAGAACTACTACTACTACTACTACTACTACTACTACTACTACTACTACTACTACTACTACTACTACTACTGCCACCGCCACTCTATGTCGCGCGACAAACAATTCGACGAGGGTGGCGGCGATTAAGGCGACTCCGCCGCGTGACTTATTACGTTAAGTCGCGGCCGTCGTCGATTGTACACGTAGGACGCGGCGTGTGTATACGGTACACATACACACACATATATATATATATCGGTTATCCGTCCGCACGCGCGCGTGTCATTTACATTACGAGATTGTTATTGACGAACGGTACACCATCGCTGTACGATCGTGTAAAAAGACGATTATTGTTTGTCAGACGGGCGGCGTCGGGGAGGGGGGATTACACTTGAAAAATAAAATCGTGCGCGCCGCGTATTTATAATCGTTCCGTTTTATAGGCGCGTAAGCGATCCCTCCCCCTTCCCCGTGTACATACGTAAACGCGACCCGCCCACACGATTTATTATCTATATCGGGTAGAGTACACAATCGGTCGGGTTATTGATACGCGAAACGTTTACGTATATATATAGATATACGGCGGCGTTACCGTCGCGACGCGTAATATCGTAAAACCGTATCGCCGTTACTCGTTGCGTGTGGAGGGGGAGATTACTCCCTACAGATTTTTGTGCAACGTTTACGGTGTATACACCGCTCGTCGTTAACCTTCCGTTTCTTCGACTTTTATTTCGCCCCGCGTGATCTACACACACACACACACACACACACACACACACACACACACACACACACACACACACACACACACACACACACACACACACCTTCGTATTCGCGCCGCGTAATTGTATTCGGAAAAACTTTACAAACATTCGTATCCTTGGCATGGATACCGCGCGCGGCCGACCTCGCGACACTTAAACGTCGTAATAATTACGTCCGTCGGAATATTATCGTTTCAACCCGCGATTATCGCCGGTCGTTGGTCATTTTCCCAATTATCGCGGGTAACGTGGCGTTCCGTTGACCGGCGATAATTGATCGTACGCTACTACGCGCTCCTCCAACCAGCCCCTCCCCACCGTTTTTTAATTTGTCGGTGGGACGGCGTAAAATATTGGCCGTCGATATCGTTTAATCGACGAAATTCGCGAACGAACCGTTCTCCAAACGTAATCCGAACGTGTGTCGACGGCGTTGCCGGCTAAACACGGCGGTACGTACGCCGGAATAAATTAATTCGCTCGTAAACCGGTTTTTAATTCGTAGATTCGTATTAATTTATAAGAAAACTCGCGCGCGCGCGCGCGCGTATGTGCGTGTTTTGTAAGGACAACGTATTTTACGACTTTTATTATAAGGCGTATCGAACACGACAAAAAAAAAAAAATAGTTAATTTGTTAGTAATTTATCCAATGGTTCACTCCCCGGCCATTGCACACCGTACCGGTCGGAACTATCCGCAAAAAGGCGACCGCGATGGACGTCATATTTTACAACGCGCACCGCGCTAAAGGCGCGTTCGTCGTCGTCGTCGTCGTCGTCGTCGTCGTCGTTATCAGCGGGTGGCGGTAACGTTACACGAGATTACGGCAAGGACGTCGGTGAATTCGATTTAGTCGTTCGTCGGCGTGAAATCGAGCGTGGTTCAATTCAGCGCCCGTCCCATTCCCTTATACGTAAATCCGTAAATATATCCGAAATATCGTTGTCGCGGTTGTCCGCTTCCACACCGTTCGGAAAAGTGGTCGACCGCGGTATAGTCACGATAATTAATACTAACCTAACCTTCATCGAACCGTTCCTTAGAAGGTTTCAGCGGTGGCCAGGATTGTATTTCCCGTACGACCTGTATACTCGGCCCGGGAAGGGACGACCGTGCTTAACTCGATTCGAACGTGCTCCCGTTCCTCGACTGCGCGGCAATCAGTCGTACTCGGCCCGGCGCGCGATACAATAATATTAATAGCTACACGAACGAATGGCGTAAGAGAATTCGTACACACGCGTCAACGACTTCGGCGATTTTTCCATATTATATACACACCGGTTATTTTTATCGAGAATTTTACATAAAAATGCAATCGGAATTATAATTCCGACGCGTGTACGTTATACATATATATATATATATATATATTTTAATATTCAACGATCGTATAATTTTTTTTTAACTCCGCGAAAACACACGCACGCGCGTTCTCTCGTTTTATATATTTACTTATAATACGTAAGACTATATACGCGTCGAGGGGAGGCACATAACGCGAGGCGGCGGCGGCGGCCGCTGCTCGACCGGTTCCGCTGGTTCGGCGCGAACATTTTTTAACATAACCTACATACCGGGCGCAGGCGGCCAAGGCGGTGCTAAGGGGGACTCTCGAGCGAGGCGGCCTTGCGCGTTTTTCTTTCCTCGCCGCCGCCGTCGCCGCGCATGTCGTTCGGTTTAGCATAATCGGCGACCGGCCCCGAAACCGCGGCGTTATCCTGTACCCGCGATTTACCTCCTCCTCCTCCTCCTCCTCCTCCTCATCCACCTATGCCACCACACCGCACGACGGATTTAATCTTATACACGCGTGTATATAGTATATATATATTCGTGTGCGCGTCCCATAAGGCGAGCACGCGAATTTCGTATATTATGATCGCTCCGGCGACATTTGACCCGAACGGCGGGGCGACGGCCCAGATTTTCGTGTACGCGTTACGCTTGTTTTTCGTTACACTAACGTCGTGCGGCGCTTTACTACGGAATTCGTTCGTTTACGCGCCGATGTGACCTAGAAATTGTATTGTCGCCGGCGCACAATACACGGTTTTCGGCGGGGCTTTTTTTTACTTTTTAATTAACGCCGTCGTTCGTCGCGGGACGGCTACTTTTATACGCGTCGTCGTAATTAATAAAAAAAAATAAATATTACCAACGACCGCCCGCTGAGCGGTTTCGGCGGCGGTGGTTTTCACTTTATATACGCCGCCTCCGAGCCGCGTTACTATCGTTTATTTATCGTCCGTACAAGCGTACGTCGTTATTTCCACGTCCATTCGTGCGTTAAGACGGCTACGCGAATAGTATCGGATATATCGACGTACGTTTTAAATACCGTTCGTCGTAAACGCGTTTAAAGACCGTTTTTAGCGTCCCGAACGTTTTACGCTCGTACACTCGGTACGAATCCGCGAAAAAACAAAATTAAGTCGCGCTAATACGTTTATTATACGGCGAACGTGCCTCGGACGCGTTAGCCCCCCCCCCCAAGACACCCACGAATAGTTGAACATAATCGCGTTTTCCGCGTTGTTTCGTTCGCGAACGACCGGCCATTTTTGACCATTGCCGTCGCCAATCATGATAAATATTACGGCGCGCGCGAACGTAACCAAATAAATATCGGGCCAAAAGTCGCCCGAACTTTGACGTTCACCGATAAATTGTCGTCCCGATTACGGTGCGCGGTTCGTGTTAAATATTCGACGGACACGACGCGACAGGTGGGTATTGTAACACCTAACCGCCGCCGTTTTTGGTATTCGTACCGCGTTCGTAATTTGCGAATGTTCAGGGGAGGGAACGGTCGTTACGTACCGATTTTGTTGCGCCACGGGTGTCAGAAGAATGGTCGGAGTTGTGCCGCGTGTACATTGGTCGGTTCTAATAACTCGGGATACGGCAAATCGATAAAAACGTTATCGGTCGGAACCGTAGATAACCTTTTACCCGCGGGGGCCGTTAAGCGGAAAACACGATCGTACCCCGTTCGTCGAAAACCGTTCTCTTCGCCGCGATTATTACGCCGAGCTCGCCTCGCGACGAACGATCACGTCGCGGCCTATGTTCGTTCGGCCGTTTCTCCGACGGCAATTTGCCCGCGCGCATTAGCCACCGACGACCGGCACACGCGCCCAGATTTCGCGTCGCGTAGTGTCGTTCGAATAATCCTACGAACGGCCGCCGGCGATTTTACTTTATTACGTTATTATCGATTATTCACGCGTATCGCGTTAAGGACCGGACGGCTACCCGATACGTTGCGATTTATCGAAAAGCCGACGCGTACCGAAGAAACGATTATTATCGTCTATCCGCGTTCGTAAAAAAACGGGGTTCGCGTATTTAGGCACCGTGGACCAGGGGGGAACGTTCGTTGCGAAACACGGCGGCCGCGCTTGTATAATACGACGCCCGTATTTCGCAAAAACGTCAATAAACCAGTTTGCGCGTCGGCGATTGTAAAAATATTTAACGTAACCGCCGCCGATATCGTAATTAGTACGCGTCCGGCGGTATTACACCGGGCGCGCCGCGTACGGACACGCGTTTATTTGTCGTCCACTCGATACACGACGTTTCACGCGAACGACTCTGGCGCGATCGTCGTCGACGACGACCTTTGGCGTTAGCCGACCGGGCGCCGTCGTCGGTCGTACCGCCAATCAATTCGAGAGCGTATTATAATCGGACGACGCGTAGAGACGGACGTTTATTCGAAAATCCGAATCGCCTTACGTGTATCTTCGGAAATCCGAATAAATTAGTCTCGTTTAATTACCGACGAAATCCGGACGCCGGCGTACGTGAAATGTGTACCGACTAAACGCGGGTAAGCGTAATAATAATACACGTACAACGGTACGGCCGTCGAGTACTTTCTAAAATATTATTATAAATCCCGCGCGGGCGCCCGTCCACGTCTCTATAATAACATTCGCTTTTGCCCGGCTAACTTCTTCGACCGTGATCAGACCCATCCTACTACTACCGACGCGTGTGTTCGCCTCTCTAATATACGCGTTGTTATTATTATTATTATTATTATTATTTAGGGGACCCGCGCGATGACTCGACCTCGATAATATAATCGTTTCTAATTAAACGGTCGGCAGTGTGTGAAACGGTAACGTAAATATCGCGGGCGGGCGTACGTTCTCGAGAGAATCGGCGTAAAGCGCGGCGAACGATTATTACGTTCGGGAGCCAATTAGTGCCGTAGTAAGCGCGGAAGTCTCCCGCCAGTTTTCGATCGGATAATATTAAAAAAAAAAAACGAAAACCGAATTGAACGCGGTCGACGGGTGACGTTATTTACGCGGATAACGCCGCGGTCTGGGCGCCAAATCAATCGTCCACCGTCGTCGTCGTCGTCGCCGTGTAACAATGTCCTATCGCCGGATATCCGTTTCGACGATATACACGCGACTAGTAGAGCTCAAATCCTGCGCCCTTCGTCATCTCCGGTCTGTCTGTGTCCGCCCGCGCTTTCGAACCGTAGCGGCGGCCGCGTTATTTATTTATTCGTTCGCAGCCGTAAAAATACGTTCGCCGATTTCTCTCGCCGCCGTACCGTTTCGCGTTAGGTACACCGCAGTTTTCGTAATTATTGTCGCGTGGGTCGCGTAACCGACAAAAACCGATTTTCAACTAAATTCTTTTCGGTTTTTTTTCGTCGCCGCTTATATTATTACGGCGGATACGCCGGCCGATTTACCGGCGCACCGTCGTACGTACGTGACAATGACCGCGCGCGGTGGTTCCCGTTAGGCTTTGGCGCTGGTCATCGACGGCAACGTGTCCGCGACGAAAACAGTGGCACGGTCCGAACGGGAAATTGTAATGGAGCGCGTGCTATTTGATCGGCGCCGCGGTTATTTCCAAGCTCGCTGCGAAATACATTTATATATATATATGTCGTAAGTACGACGAGAAAAAAACTCGTTTCGTTTTTCTACAAGCGTATACGACGCGATATATAAAAAAAAAGGGGTACAGCGAACGTATTTTTAAAAATATACACGCCACGGTATTTATAAATTAAAATAAACCAAATTTATACGATAATAATGATCAGAAACGTTTTTGATCTGGTGAGATTTATTCGTGTTTTATGTATCGTATATATGTACGAAAATTGTTGGTTTTAATTCCACGGAGAAGAAATGTATAGCGCTTGAATTAGGAATGTTACGGCGAAGGGACGGAGAGTTTTTTAAAAATATTTCGCGGCCACTTTCTTCGGCCAATCTTTTCCGAACGAAACGCCCAGGAGGACCGGACAACGGTCACGGTTCTTACATAGAGTTGTATTTAAAATTATGCCGCGCGTAGCGGCGATTAAGGAAAATCGATTCGACCGTTTACAATAGGTTCGCTGTTAAAACAAAACACAACGGACATTATTCCAAGTCTTAGGAAATATATATTTAGACGCTATGGGACCGAAATTGGTTAGCTCTACCGAGAGAGTACGCCAGTCGGCATAAATCGATCACACCGACCGATTCCTACGCGTGGTTCCGTAAATTACCCTTAGACGCCTTCGTCTTGGCCATAACTTATTAACGGCGCGCGCGTATTTTTGAATACTTCGTCGCCTCCCTTTTGCGCGCATCATGATGACGGACGGGGTTAGATGTTGATTTTAACCACATCCTTATGGAGTGTCCGGCTCTCGTCGTAAACTATTTTGTAATCTTTCTGCGAAGAAATCACAGCTCCTACGGGCCGATATAACATTCTAGATTCGCATTCCAGTGACGCGATCGTAACAGTCTTTTTTAAGGCTATTGGGTACCTTTTTCGAATCATATTCAATTGTAGTGTTCTTTTGTTTCGTTTTATACGTACAGTTTTCGTTTCTTTAATTCTATCCGATAATCGTCAATAGCCGTAAACGTTTAAATTAATCGAAAAAAAAAACCCCACGCGATCGCGTCCGAACGAAGCGGCCCGAATTCGGCGCGTAAATCGGTCGTATTAAAACTTTCGTTCAATAACGTTCGGAGCTGTACACGACGGGATGAAAAATGGTTAACGAAAGACGAACAGTCCTCCGTATGACATGGTCGCGCGCCACGGAACCGCCGGCCGGCGGTGTACAAAGTTGTCCACGAGTAAACGGCGGCTGGGTGAGAGACAAGAACAACAGTTTGGCCATTCGTCGTACGTTTTCGATATACTTTCGCGCCCCGTCGTCCTCCGACCGATTCGTTGGCGCAATAACGTCGCGCGTACGCTTTCCCGCGTCCGTCGGCCCACCTCCGGAAGCGAGAATCGGACGGTCGACGTTTTCGCCGTTTTCTCGCGACACGCGCGACTAATGGAATACAAATTATCGTCGCACAATGTACGCGCGCGCGCGTGTGTGTATATATAATACGTATTGCGTCGCGGTGTTGTGTCATTTGCGTGAGCCTGTCGCGCCCGTTTACCGGTTCGCGTAACCGCGACTAAATACGACGAACGGCGTCGTGACAAAACGAACGCCGCGCGTACACGACGACGGCGTCCACGGCGTGTACGTTTAAACGTACGGTGGTCGTTCGCTGGGAGTATTGTCTCGTTCGTTACGTCTCGTCGATCCACTAATTAACGCACCTTACGCGGTACAATTTAATCGGTCGATTAGATTTGACGGCGGACGATTCCGGCGTCGTACGTAATACAATATCGGCGAACCGATGATATTACGAACGGTATTACGCGAAGTCGTTATAAACACCGACTCGGCGAAAAGTGAAACGGGTTTTTTTTTCGTTGTTTTATAATACGATAAAAGGCTTCGACGGCATCGGTTTTTAGCCTGCGTCGACTTAATTATAAAAGTAAATATTAATTAACGTCGTTTTTGAGAATTTACAATGTACGGCTTAGTTTTATATTACGAAAAATTGTAACGATCGCGATAGTGGTGTTCTCTTCGTTTAGGGCTTGTTGAAGTGTAGAAGGGATGTTGAGGATCTTGCGTGCTTCGGTGCCTTTTGGGACAGTTGATTACTGTGCGCTCTACTGACAGAGTTCACGTACTGGCGCTGTTTCATTTCTAATGAGGTAGGCACGAGTTAGATGAGAGTGGCCTATTATAATTATAACATCCTCTTTTCTTTTAATGTCAAGAGGGCATTTCGATCGTTTTATATATAGTTTCACATTTCTCAGTTTGTCGGAGAGAGGTAAGTTTAGCCAATATGTTTGCCATTCTTTCATTATTCCGTGATGTATGATGATGATGATGATGATGATGAAAGCTTCGGACGCGAGGTGAATATATTAATTTTTGTAGAGAGTGGAGATGTGGTGGCTTCGTCGTTGGCAACCATGTCTGCTTTTCGGCATTTCCAGGTATCCGTACATGTGAGTAGGGGACCCGCGCGAAACATATTGGATTATCAATTTTTGTATGTGTTGGACAAGCTCGTTTTTAGAATAGGGATTTAAAATTGACGCGAGGGCGCCCAAAGAGTCGCTGACAATGATGCCGCAATTACGGTTACGAGAGACGGTTTTTGTGCGTACGCGGAACGGCATAGGATTTACGCGAGGGCTGAACGCGTGTGTAACGTCCGTTCGGTACCCTTTTCCGAACGTTTAATCCGTGCGCGTTAATGTTATTACGTCAACAACGAATCGACGACGGTCAGAAATTACGGTACGTGTTTCGCGGCGTAATTATTACGCCGGTGCCGAAATTCGCTTCGGGGGCTGGGGAAGGAAGCGTGTGTTAGCTTGTTAGCGAGTAAGCGAATTTTCCCGATTTTCGGTTTCGAGGAGCGAGACGGAATTTCGTATCGGTCATTTTCGGTCAGTAGTAAAGACGTCCGAAACAAAAACGAAAATAGAAAACCCTCGACTGAAGGGTAAAATCGAGCCGGCGATGGATCTATTCGAACGGGGGGTATTCCGCCGCGTCCAAATGTTGGATAATTGCGATTCGGGCGGACGAAACGTGATTGTTGTTCCGTCGTTCAGGTCAGGTGGTCGGGGCCGTGCGCGTAATAATAGACGGACGCGTAGGAACCTATTGTAGCGCGTATTTGTTGTACCACGGATACGGTCGCCGCCGTACTGCGTCACGTCGAACGTTACTTGGTCGGCACGGAACCCGGCCGACCGGCGTATTAAACGTAATATCGGCGAACCGTCGGAAGGACGATACGCGCGATTGGACACGATATACAAACAAACAGCGCGCGTAACAGAACACGTCCCGCGGGTTCGCCGCGCCGTCGTTTATTGTACACGACTCTACGTGAGATCGTCGCCGCCGCCCGTGTTTAATTATTACAGAGAGAAATACGCGTCAATCGATCGTGATTTTTTTACGCGCCGAGATCACGCGCTATTTTTCACACACACACGCGCGTTACTTTGTCTTTAGTTTACGGGCACCGCCGGCGAGTTAATTAAACGCCCGGCGAACGGCACAATATTTACGTACAATAATAGACCCGACGGCGTGACGATAAAAACGCACGTCCCGCGGGAAGTCCGCGATTTCTGTATAATTACACTCGCGGTTTACGACGCGATTGGCTCCATCGCGTGCCTCGTTACGTTGTTGGCGTTATTGCGACACTGTCGCGAGCGCGACACGAATAATCTCCGGAGAGTATTTCGCGGCGCACGTAATCGCCGGCTGGACCGGCCTCGTCCGGCGGGAATCGTCGGTTTCCGTGCGTGTTCCAACGCGCCCGTATTTAATACGCCGCGCTTATAACGTCCGAATTCGGTCGTACACACGCGCGCGCGCCGGAAATATTTTTTTTACGACGAATCCGAAACGTACGCGACCAATAGTGTGTATATGTTGTTGTGTGTGTGTGTGTGTACATATCCGCCGCGACAGAAAAAAAAACGAGGTAATTCGAAACCATTGTCGAATGTTGTGTTCAAACAATGAACTTTTTCGTGGCGCGTACGTACAAAGGCGGAGACGCGTTATACACGCGCGCGCCACGATAATAATAATATAACGCGGACGAAGCACGTCGGTTATTAGATATCCCGGTGGCGTGTCGTCGTCATTATATGTGGCGCACGCGCACGACCATCATCACGTAATAATCCTCGGGGTGTGTATTGTCTGTTGTTCGATTCCCCGTAAACCGGTACATAAATACTGGAACGTCGCCCGCGCTTCGTGTACGTGTGTCGTACAGACCCGTCGTCGTCTTCGGGCCGAGCACCGCGCGCGCGCGCGCGTGTCCCACGAGTTTCGGTGTCGGTTGACGAATTTATACCGTCCTCGGTACGTGCGTCTCCGTTTCGCCGTCGACGGCCAATACGCGGACGACACCGAGTACGCGCCCGACGGCCGTCCCGATTTTTCGTCCGCCAACGTGTTAACGAGGACGCGAACCGCCGACCTCCCGACGGTCGGGCAAATCGTAGCTTCTTAATCGTATATATTCGATACGATATAATAATACGCCGACCCCGTGCGTGTGTACGGTTCGTTATTACAAAAATCGTCTCGAATTGTCGTCGTACAATCGGGGGGGCGATGTATCGTTATCGTTACACGCCCGGCGCGTAATTTACGTTTTGTATACAAACGCCCGGTCGTTTCTGTTTATACGCTGACATACCGTAGTACGCGCCGTCTCACGTACTCGTTTTCCGGTACACAGACGCGCGCGCGGATATCCTTTCACCGGGTCCGGCGCCTCGGCAGTCACCAAGAACGCGATCGTATATGAATGGGGCCCACGACGCGTACGTTTTCACGGGGCCCGCCATCGTCGTCGTGGTTGGCCGCCAACACGCGTGTCGGAATCGGCGAAAAACTAGACGCATTTCCCACCCCCCCGGTCGTTTCGCGAACGGTGTACGCGCGTCGTTGGCGCATTCTTTCTCTTCTAGATTCTGTCGTCGTGGGTTTTGTTTTATTTTATACGTTATCGAACGCGCGTTTTCGTAACGTAAAATTGTCCACACGCCCGATTTCCGCCAAACCAAATTCGGCTTTTTCGGTTACGAATATTAACGGACCGCTATTCCCGATTACGTTCGGTTTTTGCGCAATTATAGCGTCCCGACAATGTCGATAATTTTCGGTTTTCTTTTACGTTTTTTAAAAACGAATAATGCCCGAAAATATCGATTTTCTAAAAACATTCCTCCTCTCTACCCTTGACTCTAGGTCCGAACAAGTTATATGTTCGGTTATTTCGTTTATTTTGGACACCGCCGATTTCTTCATATAGTTGTTTCGTTTTTTTTTTTTTTTTGTTCGTTCTTTTTTTTTTTTTTTCATTTATATATAT
>JAIPRN010003336.1:0-22189 GCA_025469175.1 Geopemphigus sp. TES_GeoC_2020 | reverse complement strand
TATAACAAAAAAAAAAAAAAAAAAAAAAACGAAACGAAAATTTGTTATTAAACGCCACGCCCCGGGAATATTAAAAAAACAAAAATGAAAAAACGCCGACATCTTTATATTAAAAAACCACTACTCCCCCCCACCCATAATCGTCGTTACATTATACGCGGTCGATTTTTGACGTAAACTCTACGGAACAACAATGTATTTCGCCGGAACTAAATCTTCCGGTCGACAAAATAATTACACGAAACGCCCGGCCACTTGAACTTCGTATCTCGCGTAATTTTCACCTATACAACGCGCCCGATAGTATTTTCGTGCGTATGCGCGCGCGCACGCGTTAGATTGGAGATGGTGGAAAGGAGGAGGAAAGGCGAAAGAACGAAGTTATTCTTTCGTAATTGCGATATTCCCGGCGCACCTCTACTAATTATTTTTATCGGAACGGTGGGACGATGGCGATGGTAAGTAGTTTGTTCGAAACGTTTCCTAAAGAAATCCCCACCAGCAGCAGCAGTAGCGAGAGACCAATTGGACGATAAAACGTTGAATCGACCGAACCGGAACGGATAAAATAATGGTTCGCGACGTTTACGCAACGAGCCGTATTTGCCGGAAGATGAAATTTAGTCCGACGAAACGACGGGTTCGAAAATAAAACCGTTCCGTTAAATACACGAGCGGCGCTTTCCCCTCCCCGGCCACCCATTCCCCCCCGCGCCACAATATTCTACGAGTTTTCTAGATCCGGTTAGGTGATGGCGTTCGTGTATTATACCGTCAACGTTGCGAACGGACGCGTCAGTGAAGAGCCGTCGCCGAACGCCGGCCGGAATGGTGTTACGCGAATTACATTGTTGAAGGATACGCGCGGCGAGGAATAAAAATAAAACGGAATGGCGGTCGTTTTCCGTCCGCGCCGTGGGTACCGTCGCACCACCGGCCGGCGTGACCGTTTTATCGGTCTCTTTGCCGGATTTTTATGTCTTACTGTAACGGTCTCTCCGGTCCCTCGGATTTTCGCCATACTCCCGAACACACGCGCGCGTTTTATTGCGCACCATCAAATCTCAATCAAGAGTCAATTTGCCGGATCGGCTGTTCAAGACGTTTACGGGTTGATTTATATTACGCGATCGGACGGCGGTGTGACCCGAGGGGGGGACGGACGGACGCGAAAAACACTCTCGAAATTTTCGAACGCAATTTCGAAATACGGTACGAACAACAAATATAAAACCGAACGTACGACGTTATTTACGATCGCATAAAGTTTATTCGCTGTACGAACGCGTGTGTATATATATATTAAAAAATTCCGAGTACCGTTAACAAAAAAAAAAATTACAAGGGCACCTTGTTGTGCCGGACAATTATCGAATACATATATATATATGAAAAATGGCGCGCGGCGGTTTTCGACTCAAACGAAATACGCGCCTAACCGACCGCGTTATTTTACGCGACCCGTACGGAAATGGTCCGCGAATTTTCACTATACGTTCGTATCGCGCGCGTAGAGACGAATTTAATACGTAAAAAAAAAAAAATAATAAACCGCTAAAAAAGGCCGAAAATTCGTTAATTTATATAACCAATATATACGAGGACGCGTGTACACGTTATATACGCGAACGAAACGATAGTAGGCGAACTTTGAAAACGTGATCGGCCGATCGAAACCGACTATTCGTAGTGTTCGCGTGACGCGTAGTTGGTTAGTTATCGAACGGTGTGCCCGGAGAATATCGATTAAGTTTCGAACAAATTACGGCCAAGTGGCGCGATACGATTACAACGATACCGAGGAGTACGGACGTGTTGAGACGGGGTGTATATATATAACGGTAAGGTGAGCGCGCCGGGAGTTTATATTTCAAAGACCGAAGCGATTTCGGCGTTTCCGGGAGAAATCCGGGGAACTCGGGAAAAACACGCGAAAACGGACATTTCTCCGAAACGGTTGCCCGGGTACGTACATCAGTCGACAAACGCGTCGCGTCGTGGCCATTTACGCGAGCGTTCCGATCGGGCGCACGTTATTCGAATTAGTCGAACGTCGACGGTTTAGCGAGCGTTTGGTAGTTTTTTTGCGCCAACGGTTTATATACCGCTACTACACGGAGTTTTTCGTTCGAACGCGGCCGTAAAAATCGGAGGTTTTCGCGCGTGTTTTCCTCGGTAAACGTTCGTCCGCAACGTACGTACGTACAGCGGCTAACACGATACGGTCGGCGGGCCCGCCCGCCATAACAATAACGATAAAACGAATAAAAATCGAAAACAAAAGTAACCGCGTTTTTACGCGTCGTAATATTATTACGGTCTGTTGTGTACGCGCGCGCGTTCGGGGTTGCGATTGTATAAGTCGGTTACCTACGTGCGTGTACGAGTACGGAAAGCGTGTAACCGCTACAGCGGTTGCCGCGAGCGGAGAGGAAAACCGAAAGAAAAGCGCCGCCGCCGGCGTTCCGCACGCACCGCCGAAAACAACATGGCGCCGCCCGCCCCCTTCGGCCTCACCACTGTCGCCCGTCCGACCGCGTCCACCGCCGTCGCGGAGTGTGCGCGCGCGTAAAAGCGGATCGGAGTCGGGCGCGGCGGCGGCGGCGGCGGCGGCGGCGGCGGCGGTCTTCGCGTTCCGGTGGAATTTCACGTCGCGGGGGTCGCGTCCCGTCCCGACGCGCGCTGATGAATGTTTGTAATTATAACAGTCGGAGACCCGTTCTAATTTCGCCGAATACACACGGGCGCGCCCGCCTGCCACAGTACACGCGCGCACATACCGACGATAGTCTCGCCGCCATGTTTATAAAACCCCTCCACCGCCGCCGCCGAAGCGCGTGTTCCCGAGGGTTACACTGTTACGTATATATGTATACACGCGTTTATACTACGCGCCGTCGAATATGCATATATATATAATCTCCCGCGGAAAGTTCGGGGAGAATCTAAACTTCCGAAACTACATCATCCTCGAGTCGTGGCCGTGACGAAACCGAGAGCCGAAGGATTAAAATACGATTCGCCCTCCACGTCCGTCCCATCCACCGCTACACAGGTCGTCGTCGTCCGAGGAAGTCGTCGGTCCCGGGGAGAAACAAAGAGCGAGAGAGAGAGAGAGACGATAATTTAATAACGCGCCCGAGTGAATCCCGAAATCTCGACAATCGACGCGGCGACACACACACACACACACGAACGTTGTGGAGGCGTTTTTCGCGTTCCATTATTATTCGTAAGCGCTCGTCGCTATTATTATTCCGAATACGGTATTACGAACGAACCCCAAATGAATACGGGCGCTTTGTCGTTACACGTTTGCCGCCACGACGGAGAAACGACACTACGCGTGTAGATTTCGCGCGCCGTGCCGTCGACGTTTCTCGGCCGCGGCCAAACGTTTTACCGCGCCCAACAATCGGCGGCGAACGTGTACGACGGCGTATACGGTGACGTTGACTTTGATATCGCGTGACGTAACGCCGACGACCATCTACGGGTTTTTCTAAAAGCTTTTAACAACCTACGAAAAACAACCGTACCGGCTTGTACGGAACAAGTGGGAGGGGCGAGTGCATAGAAACGTTACCACGGAACCGAAAGGCAACAACAACACGCGTGCGTGCGTGCGTCGATGATGGGGGCGGGTGGACGAGACACTTAAACGCGGTTACGTTCGCCGCGTAATTTCGTTTATCGTTCACGTCGAATCGATCAATTCGATTTCCGCCGGTGGCAACGACGACAATAATAACACGCCGCCGTCCCGTCAATATACACACATATGTACGCGAACGACATGTACGTTTTGAAAACGCCTCTTCGTTCGAGCGCGCGCGCGCGCGCATACGTACACAAAACTCCGTCATTCGTCGGTGAACAACGCCGCCGCCGCCGCCGCCGCACACGAAAGCGTATCGCGCGGAACAGACGCGAACGTCATTATCGTCCACCTGTATACCTGTCCGTGTTGTACGTTACGCGTTTCTTTCGTCGTCGTGCGCTCTTCGTGGGACATAATAATTATTATCGTTATTACGGTATTATAACCCGTTGGGTGAAAAACGTCCGCGAGTTTCTTTTGTTATCGCGCGTTTTATAATATATATATATATATATATATATATTTATTTATATACAGAGTACTACGCGCGTCCCGAAATATCTAAATTCTATATAGGTAGGTTTGTACGCGTTATATACGGCACTCACACACGTGTGCGCGCACATTTCGAGACTAGGTAGACGCGCGTTAGACGGCGGATATATATATATATATTGACGAGAGAGTGAGAGGGAGAGAAAGTGAAGACCGAAAGACGGAATTATAGAAGAACAGTTGTTCTGTTTTTTTTTTTTCTTAAGTGAATGATGATTCGGCGTTTTATTAATACGTACTCAGATTAGAGGGTCTTTCGTAATTACAGGTTAATGGTGGATTGGCGTTTTAAAACCATTAAGAACACACACACACACATACATACGTACGTACGTGCGCGAACACCGGGCTCGTGTACATAGACGTGTACGATAGACACACACACACACACACGCACACGTACGAGTGTAAAATAGACAACGACGAGACGCACGACGTAAAGAAATCGAGTTACAAAAACAAAACACAAATCGCGGGTCGTGTACGTAATAAATATAATGGTTTTCGAAGTACTGCCGCGTTTAAAATATATTAACGGCGCCGTACGTAGACGCGCGTATACATATAGACGTGCATATATACGTGTAAATAGATAATGGCGACTTACCAATTGTTGACTTGAAGTATAGTGAGACCGGTGTCTTGAGCAAGTTGTTTTTTCTGATCTTCCGACGGGTAAGGATGCTGGAACAAAAAAAAATCGAGTTTCAATTATATTAATAATTGAACCGAAACGACGCGCGAACACGGACCGACGGATTCGACACGCGCGCACGATAACGAACCGCCGGTTATCGCGTATTATTTACGAGCGCGTGTTACGCGGGCGGTTCGCGCCTCGAACGCCCGAAATATAACGATCGAACTTTCGCCCGTTGTAATTACATTTTTAACGCGCGTTTTTACGTTTCTAATAAGCTCGGTTATAAAATACGACGACGTTTCAGGATCAAATTTTATATATATATAGAGAGAGAGAGAAAAAACGTTCGCAATCGGATCCGGAGGCGTTCTAAGCCGCCCACTTTTGACAAGTGACTCCGTGAGGTGTACACGACGACGTGCGTGTATATGTATATATATATATATAGTCGAGGATATGTTTTATTCGTTGTATAATGATGCGTTGTCGAGGTCGCGTGCTCTCTATATACCGTATACGACATCTCCATTATTCTCGGAAACATCACGTACGAAACATATAACGTATAAAACGATAACGAATGGAAGGGGGAAAAATGTGCAGAAACATCGACGCCTCCCTCGTCGTCCGGTCTATGGTTGCCGTGTTTCCGTCGGTACAATGTGTCGCCGACGTTGGCGCGCGCGAAAAATCATCGACGATTCTCGTAGGCGTATCCTCCCCGCGCGCGCGCGCCTCGGTACCGCGTACACACACGTTACACACATTAACGCCCAGACGGCACGTGACGTTTTCGATAGACGCGCGCTATATTACGGCCGATTTACAACGATAATGATAAATACACGACACGCGCGTTTAAAAACGCGTTAGTTCGTTTTTTTGTCGCCCGAAAATACGACGTAATGACGACGAGCGGCGCCCGACGACGAAACACCGCCGGGATTAATAATCGTACGAACCCTTCCCTGTACATATTTACGCGGGTACTGTCCAATCGATCACCGGGATACGACGACTCGGCCGCGGTCATGCCCGAGTATCCGAGGAAAACCCAAACGTTCCGCCTAAACACGGACCACCACCACCACCACCACCAGTCCGCCAATATAGTACGCGGTTAGGTTAGGTTCCGCGGCTAGGTCCGTTTTGTCACTACCGCGACCGCTCGGGCAGACCGTCCCCCTGAATTCACCCCGGGACACCACCCCTCGTGTAACGTAATATTTCGCCGTCCCCGGGTATCGATATAAAATAATAACCGAAACGTTCCTGGTAAGCCGCCGTCGTCCGTATACTTCGTATACAACGTATTATGTTTTATGCGTACGCGTGTTGCGCGTATAGGTATATCGGCGGATGCGCAATAAAATCACGTTGCCGGCGAGGAATTTTCTATCATTTTCGTAACATGATGTATGCCCCCTCGTTTTTTGTTGTCGGTAGACGAGACCAATAACGATCGAGGAAGAGGTTTTCCCTTTTTATCTCCGTATATATATATATATATAGGTATGCTTATATATATTGTATCGTTGGAAAAGCAATAAAAGCATTAAACCATTGCCCGTGTATATATATCCAACAATATACATACACCGATGGGAATATCGATTCCCCTCTCACTCTTTTCGCATATTTCCCTATATATATATTTATAGATACCTTATATCGGGCAAGAGGAAAAAATGTATATACGAGCGTATAAAAATATACGGAAGAACGTGTAGCGAGAATATTTCACGAGACGACAGCTCCATATAATAGTACGTAACTCCCGAGTCCCGGAATCTGCGATTCAAATATTCGACGGGTATAAAAATATTTTCGTCGTCGTTATTATTATTATTATTATTATTCGTACGTTACGTTTACGGGCACGAGCGAAATATAGAATTAACGATAAGTGGTGTTCGTGTCGTTCGAATAATTTGTTTGGCTTTCGTTAATTTTCATAATTCCTATCCGCGTTGTACTTTCTCGTAAACGGAACGTTCGTTATCGATACGTTCACGACAGCGGCGGTCGCCCGATACAAAGGTCGACCAAAATTAGTTTGGTACAACGGTTAAAACGATACACGGCGAACTCTTCATCACTATACGCGTTACGTACGTGAACGAATAAAATAATAATACGGCGGGCGATATATATCAAATTGTTATTTAATACGAGCGTAATACGAGCCGGAATATATATATGTGTGTGTTCGCGCGCGCCGTAGTTTACGGGCACGGGGCGGACACGCGTGTATCTAAATTTAATTCCGAGGGTCATTTACCAAAAATAAAGACGGAAGGTGCGCGCCGTTGCAGGGACGGGACGGGCGGTGGGAGAGGAGACGCGAGTGTGCGTTCGAAACCGCTGATAAAGCACGAAGATTAAACTCCGAAAAATAGGCCCGGGAGCACGTAGTTCCGTTTTTGAACCGAATCCCAAATATCCGCGACGGTCGCTGAATGTTTAATGGAGCCCGATTGAAGCCTCTGGGGGCCGTTCCCCAACCCACCCCGACCACCGGCTGGGATGTGCATACCGCTCGCAGCCCCCGCGCCGTTTTAGGACCCATTACGAATGCCGGTTGCATGACCCTTTAAACCAAAGTGAGAGATAGAAACACGCGGCGAGACTGCGGTGGCGGAGAGATAAACATTTTCGGTCGTATACCCGCGGGAACCTGCCGCCGATGTTGTCGTTGGCGAAGTTTAAAAGGACAGGTTGATTGTACGTTTACGTATACATATATTCGTGTAGCGGGCCACCGTCATCTCTCTCAATGCACGAACGTGATTGAATAATCGGAATTATTGTTATTACGGGGTTATCGAAAATGGCGATATAGTATCATTTACGGAACCGGTAAATATCAACGGTGCCGTTAGTAACGCGTACAGATAATATACAAAACGATTAACGAAACACGAAACGTATATTTATATAATACACGCACGCCCGTACGCGATAAATACGTATCAACGTCGGCGTATGGAAAAGAAAAACAAGTGGCGTACCGAACGTGTTGATTTAGAGTTGCGGTAAACGTTTAGGGGATTTTCGACTCGAATCTCGGCAGCAGTTCGGCACCGTTTTGGAAAAACGAACCCGTGGTCGTAGTGGGTCGGAGAGTGGGCGCGCGTATTCGGGAGGCGATTTGTCGACGGTAACCTGGGAACGCGAATTATGCGGCGGTAAATACGAACTTAGATTCGTCCCTGCGCGGGACGACACAAAGTGGGCGAAGAAACGATGGCGCGACGGTCGCCGCGGGTCACAATCCGTCCCAATCGTCCGCCGTTTCGCCGCGCGACCTTTCGCTCTATAAGCCGGCCACCGAAATTGTTCGAAGGTTTATCCGAGGGACGGTCTCACTCGCGGTCGTCGTTAATAATATCGCGGCGGCCTCAAGGTGTTCCTGGTTAGGAAACCACTCGTAGTAATCCGGCGTCGGTTCCGGCGAACGTCGACGAGGTCTTTTTCCCCCGCCAATATACATACGTACGGGCGACCGAATATTTTTTACGACCGCGGTCGCAATATCCACGGACAGTTGTACAACACGCTGGGATTTCCTGTTCGGAGATCGGTGGCGTCGTAGATGGGCTATTTCGTCTCGGTCGTCGGGTGTCCTATCGGGCCAATATAACCGGGTCGTCGTCGTCGTCGTCGTCGTCGTTAGAAGAGCGGGAACGGCGGGAAGGGCGAAAGAAAAGGGTCTTCGGGGAGTCGTGGCGACTATTTCGTTTCCGGATAAGCGACACAGAAATGGAAAAAAGGTTTTTTTTTTACAACGACGTAACGGTGTAGGCGTACTATATATATATATATATGTGTGTGTGTGTGTGTGTGTATAAAGTGTACGTCGCGTACGGTATATAGACACACGGCGGGAGGAAAACGACGGCGCTGCTACTAGGCAGTTTAGAGGGACCGACGACTCTTAGCGGCCGCATTGATGCGTCGTTGAGTCATTCACATATTCATAGAATCTCCCTTCGCGCGCCGAGGCAGTTTTCCTAAGCAATTTCCGCACCCCTCTCCGGATCACTATCTCGCGTCGTGTGTGTACACACACACACACACACACACACACACACACGTCTATATGTGGATACTATATACGCGTATTATGCGCACCTCATCACCATTTCTCGCTGGTTGTTATAATAATAATTCGCGTCCCGAACCGAAACTACGCCGCAGTAATAACGTCGTCGTCGTCGTCGTCGGCCCGGTACATAATATTATCGTCTTTCCGACGGTTACAATACGATGACTAGAAGCGACTTAAGGAACGCGCGTGTATAATTCATTTACCGGAAGGTTACGAACGGGTGTGGGCCGAGTACGTTTCGGGACGATTGACGCGTTTTCGTCAATTTTAACACAACGGAAACGTCGAACGAAATAACGATTTCGATTTTGTAGCGTCTACCGTTTGTTTAACACCGAGAACTTCGGTCTGCTCCTTAACCGGCGCACGAAGGTTTCGAATTCGTTGACGACGTCGCCGTCAATTTCCCGGGCTTGCTCGACAACGGATTTCGTTAGGAAAAAGTTCGTTCGCGCGGGAATCGTTACCGTAGTCGTCGTTGAACACCACGTGAAACATTTGTCCGTGGTAATTTGCCGCCAAACCCGCGAACGTAATTGCAAACGCCACATGCTGCCGTCACATAGGTAACAATGTTTACATATAACGACGCGAGCATCGTTGTCGCGGTAAAATTCGTAATAATCAAACTGCGACAACGTCGTCGTAAATTCGTTGACAATTCCGGTTCTTTCCGCGAAAATGCGCGGTTCCCGAAATTCGTCCCGAAAATACGTAATCATTTCCCAAAAATACGCCTAACTATAAAATCGATCCCGGCTAATAATACCATCTCAGGCGTTATAGTAGCCCGTACGTTAATCGATTTTAAAAAAGAAAAACGCGCGAATCTTTCGTCGATTACGGCGACGGCGACTAACGAAAACAAAAACCGAAACAAACGACTTAAACGATTGTTCGTCCGAATAACGGCGACTCAGTCTACCGATACGTGACGATAATTACGCTACGATTTCATCGGAATACAACGGAGAGCGGGAGGGAAACGAAACGTCGATACTTAATCCGTAACACGATACACCCACGCGGGCGTATAAATACGCGAGCGTCACGACATTCGAAATGTCCGAAACCTGATACTTAACGGGCCAAATATCAGCGGGGCTGTTCCACTTGGACCCCGGGCCTAATACAATTAGGTACGTATATCGCGGAACGACCTGGCGGCGGCCGTCGTACGTCGGGTACACAGAATTCGCGGGCGCGTACACGTTTTATGGAGAAAAGGCGGTCGTTCGTAAATACGACGACGATTGCGGGGTAAACGTTTTATACCGCGCGGGTTTGTGTGTTGGTTCGCCGTTGTTTTCGTGAAACGTTTACGAATACGGGAAAAAAAAACCGTTTACATAATTCGATTATATCACGGTACGCACGCGTACACACACACACACACACACACACACACAGAGAGAACGCGCTATCAATTTCGGGGCGAATGATTATTTACCCGTTGCTTTTTATTCATCCGGTGAATTTATCGCCGTTATACGATCGTGTAACGCAGGAACTCGCCGATCAAAACACGGGTTATTACATCAAGGTAAAGGCCCCGGAGATCGTAAAAATCCCATCAAGACGCGATACGCGCGAGCCGTGCGGAAAAATCCATCCGAGGCGGATGTACATAAGCCATAAAATTCAACTCCCCTGCCCCGCTCGTTTTAACGTCCTCGAATCCTCGAACGCGCCCGGCTTCTCTTATACATATATATATACACGTACAAACAACGACGACAATAATAATAATATAAATACGACGATTAGAGGGATATTCGTACGGGTGTGTGTGTACGTGTATACACGGGTATTGTGCCGGCGGAGGAACTTTTCGTCTTTGTCGGTTTTTTACGCAGATTCCGCCGATTTCAATAGACCCGGTAAAGGGATTTTTACGCGCGCACACAACACGCTCCGCGGTCGACGCCCGTGATATATTTAATAAACGTAAACGTTCTTTCGCGATCCACGGGGCGCGGCGGCGGCGTCGTCGCACACACACACACACACTACGCGCCGCACGCACGACGATCGCGTATCGAATCGCGCGCGTCGTTCGTAATAAAAATTCAATAAACCGTTTTCCACCGCCGCCGCCGCCGCGCGACTCGTACACATTTTATATTCTAATGACCCGCAGGTTCGAGGCGGCGGACGGTGCCGGACCGGAGAATCGAGGAACACGTGTGCGCGTGCGTACGTAATAGAATTATTATTACGAGAAAAAAAAATAAATTAAACGTCCGAGAACAGGTATATGCGTATACGTGTGTGTAACGCGTACTGTAATTCTAGTGTCCTAACGCGTGAACGCGATAAAGAGAAGAAAAAACCCTCGGTACTTTGTTTTTTTCCCTTCCCCGGGCCGGTTAAATTTACGACGCTATAAAACTAATATTGCATCTGGTCGTAAATCTTGACGGGGTTAGCGGCGGCGCGGGCGAGCTTTCCCGTTATACGCGCACTTCAATGTGATAGACTCGGCGTAAACACGCACTAGTTATGTGCGCCCGCGAGTGAATGAATAATAATAATCGAAAACCGTGCCGCCGCCGCCGCCGTCGTTAAACCACCGTACGGAGTGTTATCGACGATTTTCCCCGCGCCTGTGAGATGTTTTCCTCCCGCGGCAAATACGCGCGCGGATACGAATAAACGCCGTGTCCTCTAGCCGTCCCGAGGCTGGCGCACGTTTCGCCAAGCGCCCCGGTCCGTTTTTAGACGATCGCTAACCGATGATACCACCAGTCCAACCGCGACGACGATGTGGACATTACGCGTAATCGAAACGGACCGTGGCGGGACCGAACTTTGGATCCTGTTATAATTGTAAAACGCGCGCGGCGTCTATTATCGCGACAATACGCGTACGAAATACGAACGGATCAAGCGGCGAGAAAATCGAATTTACGACGACGATTGCTCTACATTATCCCGTTTGTTTTGGGAACTAAACGACTGCGGTAATTCGGTGATTATTGTTCGGCGTTTCCACCGGAACAGAAACGTGGACGTCGAAATGTACGTGGTCACAAGACGAATATAATATTGACAATAGCGACGGAGGAGGAGGGAGGGCTCGAGTGGCTAAAAATGTCGGACGTCGAATTCCGCGTAACGCGATTATTAGTTACGGCGTTGACGCCACTCGGTCGTTACGGACACGTCTAGTATACACACACACGCACGTACTCTATGGGGCAAGGTTTGGTTATAAGACATCGTCGTCGTCCGAAATGATTTCCGGAGCGGCGAAATATGACGATAGATAATTAAGGCGACTTTGTTTCCGTCAACGTGGCGTGTACACATTGGGTACACGAAGACGACTTGGCGGTAATAAGTAGACGACGCGCGTAGGCACCGTCTTCCACCTACGCGCGTTACACGTGTGTGTGTGTACGCGGCGTTTACATTGTGTCGGAAACGTACCGCGCGCGTACGATTAACGATAATTTTTGTACACGTACGGGTTGACTGGCGCGCGTATTTCGTCGCGTATTAGCGGTATTGTGTATACATACATATATATATAAATAACGAACACGCGCTGTATAAAGCTAACCAACGAGGTGGTTAATTTATCGATTGAACAGATACGTTGTGCGTGCGTGCACCGTAATTTCAAGAAAGGTCATTGCATTCTTAAACGTACACACGTATATATATATATATAGACACGACGTTATAACGAGTATAATCACAATGAAATGCGGTTACCGGCCATTGTTAAAAACAATTCCAACGTAAAACGCGTTGCCTACAATAGCCAATTAGAATAGCGTCGTCAACGGCCGCCACCGCCGCCGCCACTGCGAAACTGGTAACGAAACTTCGAACAATGGTCATCGTCGGTCCTATTACTACGGGGGACACTCGGATTTTTCGTTTCAGGCGGAAAATCGGCGAGCGCGCCCGTGAATAATCGCCCCGCCGGCGCGGAATATTATCGTAAACGGTCGTGCGTGTGTGTAACCGCGCGGGTCGAATTAACCTTATATAGATTACGGGGCGTACGTATATACAAGTACCTGGCACGACGCTCGTTATTTGAATCGTATACAAAGGCGCGCGCGCGCCTATTATATACGCTACGCGGGCACCGCGAACGGACGATTTCTTCGCCAAAGTGCCGGTTATACGGTTGGACGGTTGATACTTTTATGGTTCGGCGGCGGTCCGACGTCGTTTATAGTCCGTCTTTAATTAGTCGCCCGCCCGGAAACGTCGAAATGTTTACGCGGCGAAATATTTCCAAAAACTTTCCGCGTATACTATTTTATTACGCCAGTTCCGGACGTTTTACGTTCCGTATCGAAACTGATTTACGTACGATTCCGCGACACACACACACACACACACACACACGAACGGACGGACGCCGGTAGAAATGCATACGCGTACGGAATCATGTGGTGTACGACGCCGAAACCGAAAAACGCGACATTTTTTTTCAATCTTGTTTTTACCTACGAGACTACGAAACACGTACGCGTAGGATATCATTACTGTCAAATCGAAAGTCCGGAGTTTTCGCTAAGAATCGACCACTGGTTTGTGTTTAGCGACAAAACGAACGGCGACGGGCGACGCGTTAATTAATCTTTTTTCCGGTAAAACGGCAAGTGAAAATCGAATGTGTAGACGACGACGATTCGTGTACGTTACTTTCGTTGCCTGGACTTTTCGGTAATTATATCGCGCGTCGGAGTGAACCGTCGTGACAAACGGGCACCGTTCTCGATAATACGATTGACACGATGATCGGACACTCGCGCTATTCGCGAAGAAACAGACGAAACGCGCCCGGCGCAATTTTCATGGAGGACAACGACGAGTCGGTCGAATATCCCCCGCCAACGAACCGATACGCGTCCGTTTTTCTCGCCGGTGAAAAAATGTTATTCGAAATTCGTTGTCTCGATCGCGTTGTGTACACATTTACCCGTTCGGACTGTCCAATACAACGCCTGTTCTATACGAAAGGTCGACGACGGACGCGCTACACGAGTTCATAAACGTGTACGCCGATAAATATAACGAACGTGACAGTTTCCGTACTTAAAAAATAAAATCAAAACGGAACGATGCATATATATTTGAAAACGCTAATGGATTTCGTAACAAATTTAAGTCCGATGAAAACGACTATGGCGTGTTCTGGTACGATGATAATATACGGTCGCCGTCGCGGTAAAACGTAATTTTTAATTTTCAATACGGTATACGGGAGAGAGAGTGAGAGAGAATGGAATTGCCTTCGAACTTTTTAACTTCTCGCGCCGGATGGAAATAAATTATTACGGGCGAGAAAAAAGAACTAAAACGATTTCCGTTCGATTTTAGCCCTCGAAAACGCGCGCCGATATACGGCGAGCGCGGTGACCGGGCGTGCGGACCACGGCTGTGGTTATAGAATAGTTTTCGGTGCGCGGCCGCGGAAAACGGGATATATTTATGTACGATAGAAACGCGGAGCGTAAAGGGAATTCGGAGTAAGCGAGAGAGGCAGACAGGGAGTGAGAGAGAGCAAGATGGAAAATGGGAGAGCTAAAGGAAAACAGAGAGTATATATATATATATTGAAAATCCGAACGAGTGCGGCGCAGAGAGCGCGACATAGAGTGAGAGGAGTAGAGCCGTTAAATTTGTCCGGCAGAAAGGGGATTGAAAGGTTCGATATAGGAATTTCAATTCAACCCGAGTGCATTGGACGCCCTGACGATTCGTCCGGGGGGCCAACCAACCAACCAGCCAGCCAGCTAGCTAGTGGCAGCGGCAAAAATGTTCGGTGCAAAAGAATAAAAAAAAAAAAAAAAAAAAAACAGCTCCGGGAAAAAAAGGAAAAACTTTAAGACCGGGCGAGTGGAGAAACTGTGAGCCATTAATCTTGGCAGCCAACAACTGATGTAAACCCATAAATTACTTTCCTCTTTCCCCTTTCACTCTATCACTATATACCCTGCTCTTTTTAAAGTTACCCTTCACCGCTCTCTCTTTAACGCACCACCCTCTATATATATATATATATACAGTGAGATTGAATGCGCGCGGATAAAAGCGTATATATATATATATATATGTGTGTGTGTGTGTGTGTCTGTGCGCGCCCACACACACTCACGCACGCACCGAAAGCATATTTAAATGTAATTTTTGTTCGCTAAAACGAAACGCATCTTCTATAAGTGAATAATATTCGTAATGTTTACGTATACGGGAAATAAATCGATAAATTACGAATACGCGGTACGATTGCGGGGGACAAAGGGTGGAAAAACGAAATGGCCGACGATAATTTCGCACGTATATACGTACGCGTATATGTGTGTGTGTGTGTGTGTGTGTGCGTATATATATAGGTTAGGTATACGCGCGAACAGTTTCCGGGACGAATTCATTTCGGGCGAATATTGGAGAACGGACGGGAAAACGCGGGAAAAACGCGGGTGATAAAAACAACGGCGATGCTCGGCGGTAAGGACGCGCGTGAACGACACACGCGCTCGACGCGTATATATTAATATCGTATTATATATTACGCTCGCGTCCGTACGAATACGTATATAATATTAGTATGCGCGAACACGCTTTTAACCAATTAGCAACGACGTCGGAAATTATCTGTTTTTGATCACACGACTCTTCCCTGCCGCCGCACGTACATACACACGCGCGCCTGTATTCGTCTATATACCGTACATTACATCGACAAACCGTAATTTATCATTTAGATCAAATTTGCATAACACGCGGCCGTATAGTTCTAGTTACGAAAATTAAACGCCGTACGTAAACCGTACGTAATATTTTACGGCGGGAAAAATACCCCCGCGTATAACGCACGCGCGTATAATGAATTTATAATAAACGTATTTATTTTAGACGCGTACGCGCCGTTCGATAATAACGATTTATCGTTACGGCGGACACGCGGTCTATTATTTATTGCGTCGTGTTTATCGTCGTTGCCCCGCCGTTGTCGAAACCTATTCGGGTCGATCGTTTCGTGTTTCCAGGTTGCCGAACCGTCGCGGTTTCGGAACGTTCGCTTAGTTATGATGACCACGACGAATCGGCGAACCGCCGATTAAAAAAAAAAGTAATACGATCGCCGGGATACGAGAGAACTGGAGGAAAATGACAAACGGCCGAAAATAGTCTCGGGACCGGTAGAATTCCGGAAAATCGCCGCTATATATAATCACCGGTGGTGGCTATTCCCGTGAAAATTGCGTTCGGCGACGTCGCCGCCGTTCGTTCGCCGCGAATTTGGGATGGATAAGTTTCGAACGAATCCGAGCTCTCGACTCGCGGTGGACGACGCGTGTCCGCACGGGAACGTAAGAAAACACCGAGGGCGTCGTTAGCTAGGTGGTGTTTCCGACACGCCCGGGACACGGACGTTGATCGTTGTCGACGACCAACCACGGATCGATTTTATTCGCGTTTCGTCCCCCGGGTCGCGCGCCTACACACCTGTGCCCCGCGCTGGCGATGCGTACGTCGCCGGAAACGACGGTACGAGAGCGTGTATGCCGAACGGGATACGCGAACAAACGTGAACGAAACGACTTCGGGGTGGAAAGCGGCGGACGTGGCAAAAGGAAAACGACAACCGAACAAATCAATGTTCGCGTTCGTACGTAACAACAATGTTGTCGATAACGAACCGAAAAACGTACGGTTTCGATACGTTTAATTGCCGCGTCAAGAGACCACCGACCGCCATTAATAAAAAATAATTATAACGATAATGTTTACATACGCGAGTGTCTGTCTGTCTGTCTCTATATATATATATATATCGTCTGGCTCGCGGGGCGGCCCGGTGCCCCACAGCACCGGCAACGACGCGAAGAACGTACACAAACGCGCACACGGTGAATTGGTGTAATGACAATATCCGTCTGGGGGGTCCAATTTCGTTTAATTTATACGAAGGAAAAAAACAACGAGACGCTGACACAATAGGAAATACGCGGCGTACGCTAAGACAACAATACACGGCCGCGGCGTAATCGTCGACGTTATACGCGGCCGTATTTAATTTTCGTAATTGTACGAGTATGTGTATGTACATATATATATATATATACGCTGGTCGAGACGTTATTGAGACGTCGCGCCCGATAACTATTTTCGAGCGCGAAATTGATTTAGAAAAAAACAACGCGATCGCATTTTTCATAACGCGAAATATTCGTCGTATACACACACACACACACACATGTATATACACGCGAGACGACCGGCCCAGTCGTCGTCGCGTCTATCGTCGAAACGTTTTTCTTTTCGTAAATTTCGAACGGAAGAATTCCGAAACGAGGCGCGCACGCCTTACAACAAATTACGTGGCCGGTGTACGCCGATGATAACTGTCAGACTGCGGTGGTATGTGTACGAAGATTTTTAAATCGCCATAAACAAAATGAAACGTCTCGATGGACGACGATAGAAACGAGTGGGTGGGGGGACGAAAAGTAATATCGTATTTTATTTCGAATCGTCGATCTTCGACGTGTACATACGTGCGCGTGTGTGTGTGTGTGTGGACCACTTAACTCGCTCGGTATTCAATCTGTCTGATATATATTTTCAGACACCGTCTACATATATATATATATATATATATATTTATGTGCGCGCGTGTGTGTGTGTAAGGAGTGATAGTGTATGTATGTACGTACTCATTAGACGAGTCCAGACGATTCTATTAAGCGTTTGTGTTCATTCATGATGTATTCTCAGCAAGGGGGGCAAATTATATACATATACGACGCGTTTTTTGAGACATATCCACTCTAACTAATATATATATATCGATATTGATGTACACACATACACACAACGCATATGTATCGCTCGATGACGTTTAATAATATATACGACGCGCCGCGACCCAAAGCGGTGCGTGTAGTTCGTATATTATGATATTTTACGCGCGTTCAGCTCGCGAACGAATATACGTACGTGTATATATATATATTTATTTATATACGGCGCGTGAAAGCGAAACACAAAAGTATAATGGCGGTAAATCATACGAATAATACATTTATTTATACATATATATATATATATATTTCCGAGTGCGAGGCAGAATGGTGTGCTGCAAGCGCGGTGCTGGAGAGAGAAACACGCCTGCTGCAGAGAGCGAGAGAGGTCTCTGTGATGGTTGCCGGGACAACGAGGAATTTTAATTATTACGATCGGGCTTAAGGGGGCAAGCGGCGGCGGCGTCGTCGTTGGTTGCGTACCCGCGCTGTACACACGCACACGCGCATATACACATATACACATATACACATATACACACATACACATATACACACATACACATACATACACACATACACATACATACACACATACACATACATACACATACACACATATACACATACACACACATACAGTGTTACCAACGGCAACAGGGAATGGTTCTGACTGGTACTGGGGGGGATAAGGGGTGGGTTAGACATACGTACGTGTATATATATATATATAATTGTACGTGTGTGTGTGATTGCATGGGTGAGAGTGTAAGGAGGGGAAGGATAAAAATATAACTAATTTCAAACGTCCGTTTGAACCCTACAAATCGCGTGGCGTCCTTTCTATTTGGCGCGTTTCTCAGTCCGTTGTTCGTACTCGCCGCGTGTTCCGGTCTTCCGCTTAGTGCGTAAATTGCACCGTTTAAAAATAAACGGAGAAAAACTGGCGGAAAAACGCCGGCGAACGCGAAAATTCGTTAACTCTACGGATTCTACGGCGCCATTAACTGCGCGGGGGAGAATACGGTTTTTTAAACATGCCGTTAATTTTTGGCGGGCGGTTGGCTTTTTCAAGTAAATTTCTAACCAAAACAAACAAAAAAACAAACGAACGAATTCAACGCGGTAATGGTCTAAAGTAACCTACGGGTATATCCATTACACGTGAACTCGATACAACAACGACGACATATTACTGTATTCGCCGTCAAACGAAATACGCGCGAAATATATTTTTTTTTTTTATATACACATACGGTGGTTTTTGGGAACAATTTTTACGCACGCGTAGATATATTTATGTAAGTTTATCGCGCGCGTAAACTCGTCGAATTAACGGTCAAGGTAACGGACGTTACGTTCGACTTAAGACACGCCGCACGACAGTGACGACGACAACGACGACAATCGTCGCGGTGACTAAACGATATCGAAATATTTCCCGTACGTATTGCTCTACGGCGATGTTTCGCGGTAAAAACAATAATACCGTGCGTATAGCCCGTGTGCACCCCCTCTTCCCGTGTCGTCGTTGAGTTTTCTTTGTCCCTGCCCTTCCATTGGGCTGTTACACAGCAACAGATAATTATCGTTGGCCGACCGAAAACGGGACGAAGTGACGTCGGAAAAAAGCGCGTAAAGGTTTAATAATTCTCCCGTCCCCTTTTCAAACCCGCGCCACGTCGAGAGTCGAAAAGTCCGTGGTATCTTTGTGCGTATACATATATATACGTAAGCGCGCGTATACATTAATGAATTTTAATACCCGCCGGAGAAAAGCTCGACCGAGGAGCAGCAGCAGCAGCAGCAGCAATGTTCGCTCCACCCCTCGGGACAAGATGAAGGACGCGTGAATACATTCCGAGCACCTGGTACTCCGCCAAAGTGTACTCGGCGCATATATAACGACGGCGGCGGCGGCGAAAACGGGCTAATTGTTATGCAAAATTTAATTTCAAACGAAAATTTACCTTTGGCGCATGCCGAGAAAGGGGCGGAAAGGAGAAATGTTCGCGGGCCCTCCCTTTAATTACCCCTTTTTACGACGAGTATACGCGCACGCACACACGTACACGAACGCGCGCAAACGCCCGCGAGACCAACGTGGGTGGTGGGTGGGTGTACGGGTACGCGTCACTGCCACCAGTTATACATAACAACTCGGGAGTTTTTAATTAGGTCTCTCTCGCTTCGCGGGTACGCGTTTTATACCGGAGGAAACTTTTCCGCGACAAACATCCGTATCCAAATGGATAAATTACGCCGCTAGTTTATATTCCTCGGCTCCCTCGGCGAACGAAATTAAATTTCAGAAATTCTCTCGCGTGCGCAATAAAACGAAGAATTCCAAACAATGACAATTCCGCGCTCGAACACAACACGTGTCTGCCCGTGGAAGTTTACGCTGGAATTCAAACTATACGTATATAACGGGGCTGCGCCGTTGCAGTAAAAACGTTCATCCTCGGGCGTGTGAAATCAAACGTTTTATGTACGTACGAGAAATGGGAGGACGACGACGACGCGTTTTATACTCGGACGTCGGGCGTACCGAACGAAACAATGGGGGGTACGACGTTCCGCGGTAATATCGGACGAACACGATCCGGCGCGATTTTCGTCCGTAATAACAACGCCGAGCGCGAATTATTTTCGACGCGATCGCTCGTTGTGTTTACGTAAGAGGAATCAACAGCGCGCCGTGAAAATAATAATTAACCACTCGCGCCGTTCTCCCTCTCACTCTCTTTATATATATATATATATTAAGCGCGAACTGTATTTATTCGCTCCCACCCATCCCCGGAACGTTAGAGAGTCTATACGACCGCTCTTCGTTATTATTTCCGCTTAAATCGCGAAACATGTCGCTCTGGCCACGGACGGAACGCCGGACGAATTGAACAACCGCGGATTTAATAACATTCGAAAAACCAATCCGCCGTGTATATATTATATTTAGCCGCTTAATTAAAAAGCTCGCGAAAAGGTCGCCGTTGCTCCCATCCCTCCCCGGTGGTCTCCCCGTTGGCGCCGCTCCACCCACCTGCAGCCCGTGAAATCAGCGACACCCCCGAACTAACCCAACCGCCGACCGAAGCCATATTCACCGGTCGTGTAACGCGAATACGACACAATATCCGAACACGACATAACAACAATACATGGGCCGCGAACCGGACGGCCTTTGTGCCGCGTAAACTTACCGTGAGATGTTGAAAAAGCCACGCTCGTAGTATGTTGGTGGCCACTTTCGGGAAAATGCCTCGTTTCTTTTGGTTCTTTTTTCCACCGCTGGGATCGTCGTCATCCTCTCCCGTACCGTCGCCACTGCCCACGCTCGCGTTACTCGCATCACCTGCAACGGACGATGAAAACGTTATTAATTTGACGGACGATTTCAAAACACGGCCGTCGCGAAGAGACCACGAGTAGAAAAAACTATTTCACCGACGTTCGTTTGTTCTTAGTTTTTACAGGCCGAGAAATTAAACCGTCGCCCTATCCCGTCATACCCATTTTACAAATAACGTATACATGGATTTCGGAAACAACAATCGCGTGCTATATACGTATATATATATATATATATATTTATTTATATCGCCAGAGTACTTTGCTTTTGACTTTTTTTTTAATTAAAAAAAATGAAAACTGCCTACAGTTATAAATTCGTCTGTTTGCTGCGCTTGTGCAATTGGTAATTTTACGGAAGTTAGGGGTCGTAGAGCCACCGCCACCCACCCCCCAACAACCCTGCCCCTGTGTCGTCGTCGTCGTCATTCCCCGTGCCGGCGGCGGGTAAACGTGCACCGTCGCTATCAGATTCACTATAGTAGGTGATCAATCACTGCCGTTACACTACCAACCCCCACGATCCTCATTTCGCCATCACTTTGCCGCCCGAAATACACACACACACACACACAATCAAAACAATATCTCGGCTCACACTCTCTTGTATATATACCTTTTAGCGTTCCACACCCACACACACACACACACACACATGCGGGCGCGTCGTGGTGACGGTGGATAACACTTACACACACACACACACACACACACACACACACACACACACAGTAAACACGACCGATAAGGAACCACGTGCGTATATAGATATGTACTATGGGAACTACGGCGTCGTTTCTTTAAAAGAGAACCATTTTATTCGATACTGTTTTTCATGGGAAAAGAGTCGAAACGGTTTTCAAAGCGTTTTTGTTTATGTATATACGGGCGATAACGGAAAATCGTATATCGGCAATGCTTTCGTATACCCTTTATATACGTATATATTTGTATAGAATTGAAATCGGTTTTAACCACGACCACGAGTACATAATGCATGTATACATCGACGTTTTATTACGGCCAAAGTAATAATTTTATTTAAATTCGGGAACGCGTGTATATATATATATATATATATATATGTGTGTGTGTGTGTGTGTGTGTGTGTGTGTGTGTGTGTGTGTGTGTGTGTGTGCGTGGGTGGG
>JAIPRN010003335.1:0-22199 GCA_025469175.1 Geopemphigus sp. TES_GeoC_2020 | reverse complement strand
TATATATATATATATTATATATATTATATATAATAATTTCAAGTTTGTCTAATTATTCACTAACTTTTGAGTAAAAACGGTCTCTCTTGAGTATATCCTAGAGTTTGCTTGGACAGTTTTGGTCATTTAAATATTTAATTATAATTAATACGTAATCGGTGTTGAGGTATTGAAGACGGGTATGTATTATATGTGTCGTTACATAATATTAAATTTTGTTTGCAATCGATTTTTTTCACGATTCCCAAATTTTTCAGGAATTTTTCAATATTTAATATTAGTTATATATTACGCGATTAACGTATTTTGAGTTATATTATGATTATTGACGTTGTCGGGACTATAAAACGTTATTCAAAAAGCTGTATACTCAAAATTTAACCGGAAAATTCGATTTCACGAGTATAAAAATCGTCATAATAATATATTACCACCGCACGACAATAAAATATGTAGATATAATTTGTGTGTGGGTGTGTGTATATATATATATATATGTATGTATATGTGCAATAAATCGGTTGTGAAAAAAGAAAAATAAAGTACTGCATAAAACATCAAAGGGTCGTCCTTTTTTAAGCCAATCGTTTTGAATATTTCTGTTAAGTCGTTTTGCATGGCGTAAAAAAGTTGAAGGGAAAAGAAAGAAGAAAATCGTATTTATCCGCCGAGTTTTTTGTATTCAAAAGTTTTATGCGGTCAACGCTGGGGAGATTTGGTTTTTTTGTCTCAATGGACGGGTACAATAAAAGACGTCCGCTTAGCAGTGTAGTATATTATATAGTGTATATACAAGAGAAAAACGTATTTTCTTGTTCGGCAGTTTTGCTAATGGCGTTCGGAAACAAAGAAATTTCCCTAAAGGGCTTACGCGTTACGGTCGGCAAAATCCGTAGTCGTCTCATACTTTTGTTTTTTTTTTCGTCACCCAATCTGTTTATCAATGCGAAATGAGTATAGAATTGGTAACATCTCTCATCGAGTGTAGGTGGAGTGTAGGAGGAAACGAAAGAAAGAGATAGGGGGTTATAGAAGGAGTAACGATTGAAAAGCAACGCATATCCTATGGGACAAACGAAAGCAAAATTGCATTTCTGTCCAGTCAATAAAACTTTACAACTTATTACTTTCACAAAATCTATCCCATGTGAAATTGAAGGGAACAATCGACAATGAACTTAAAAACACGTAGACGAATAAAAAAAATAAATAATAATAATCGAGGATGAAACCAGGAAAGATTTCGAGGAAGGATGATTTAAGACATTATTTTTAAGTGACTAAGGTAGGGAAGAATATTTTTTTATCCTCCTCTTAAATATCGTGGAATGTAGGAATCGGATGAACGATTTACTTTCTATATACATGGTTTTTATTCTTTCTAGTTTTACGTTTGACTTCAATTGTTTTTTCGATTATAGAATATTTAAACAGTATGTAGATATCGCTGTAGATGTCGATTCAATGGTGGGATACTTAATACAGAAGTTTTAGAGTTGTATTATTATTATTTAAAAAAAATATAAAATTTTACGTTTTCAAATTGATATATTTAGTTCAAATTTGTTAAGAAAGTTATAAAACTAATTTTATCTATGAATTATTAAATTTTATATTCAGTAAAATATTGGAATTTTTTCAGTTAATACTTTTCGAATTATAATAAATACGAAATTTAATTTTGGTACAATCGGATATGTTAACATTTTTTTCTAGTTGTTTGAAAATCAATTTTCAAAAACTTAATAAAATAACACGATTAACGAGTTTTAACAACTTTTCAATATTCCCTGAAAAAGGCCTTATATATATTGTTTATTTCTATGTATGATAAAATTGGAAATTTTTAAAATGCTATATTTAAGATAAAATTGATTACATCTTTATAAGAAAAGGTTTTTTTATTTAAACTTATCAATTTAATAAGAATACAAATTCAGAGAATTCTTAATTATTTGTTCCGGAATTACAACAATTAAATGAAATTCGACTTTGTAACAATTATTTTGTATTGAACATTTCCTCGTATTCTGCAATTATTTGGTAGTGTTTATTTTCGCTTTTATTGTGAAAATCGAAAAACGTGTTAACTAGATTAAGTTAAATCGAAGTTGCGACTAGATGCAATTCGCCACAGAATAATAACGTTAAATAAAAGAATCGTAACACTTGTACTACACAAAAATGTATTCACGATCTAAGGCAAAACTATCAATGTTAATTGTATAACTTATGTTGTAACTATAATTAATTGAATCTTAATGAAATTTTATTAGTATGAATTATTTATTCATTTTATATAATATCTTCTGACGCGATAAATGTTCTTATTTTAATATTAAGTGATTGTTTTGTTGTTGATTATCTGTTTAATATTATATACAATGCTGCTAAGTATTTAAATACGTTTGTTAGTATGAAAACTTTTTAAAATTAATTTGGTATCAAACAGTCTTCACATAGTTTAGTAATATATGAAGTTATCTTAAATTATATACTTGTAAATAGAGTTATAGATATATAGTTTATATACTTATATACTTTCCCAATCAATAAGAACTCGGATTGTGATTACTTATTCGATAAAATCAAATTTTTATAATTAACCACAACTTTTATTTTAGTATTTAAAATATTTTAAAGTATATTTGAATATAACTAAAATACATTTATCGGATACGTAATACAGTAGTGTTTTAATTCCTTTTTTTAAAAACGAATTGCTTAATATTTAGTAAACGAAAATAAAAAATATATGACAGTTATACATTTGAATAATAAGCGTCTTTGAGTAAAGTATTATCACGAAAAGATTCTTATTTTAATTTGATAATTGAAATTATAAAGCTTTCGGTTGATACAATACGAGCAAAACATATCCGTAATTACTTCGTTAATTGAGGCTGACACAGTATTGTCACGGGTTTAGAATATGTTTGAAGTGGAAAACTTAAATCTGATTATTTTAAACGATACCCGACAGGTGTCATGAATAAATTCGTATTATATGATTGAAGTGTCTCGCAAAATCTAATCCCCTTTGTATTATGATAGAGAAGAATATAAAGGATATCAATATTGTATAACTTCTCAACAGCAATAAATCCAAACAATATGTATAAAGTATAACATAAATTATAATAATGACATTTTAGGTATTCTGTACACGAAGACAATTGTATGAGGAGAGTATTGGGTATACTTTATATTCAGTTTTTTAACGATATTTCTTTCATCATTATATTTATTTTGCACGAAATAATGCATCCGCCCCTTGTTTAAACATTATAAATTTAAAAATTATAATTTACATTATGTTTATAGTTTTTACGAAATTGAAATTATAAAATATGTTTATTATTTTTATTGTAAGTTTTAATTAAATAATTAAATATTTCAATAAATTGGCGTAAATAACACAATTTGTTTTCAAAATTACGGTTTTTTTATTTGTAAGCAACACAAATCTTTATATTGATTGTTATTTTCAGAAGATAGATAAGATTTTATTTAAAATTATCTTTTGATTTTTCTTTATATTTTTATTACTACCATATTAGAAAATCAATAAACACGTAATATGTATTTTTATTTTGTTGTTTACGGTTTACAATTTATTATAACTACCTAGATTCATTTTTATTTTATTGTATACGTCATAAAAATGTATTTAAAATAGCTATTTAATACAAATTTGTTGTAAGTTATTGAAATGTTTTTAAATGTCACATGTAGAATAAATATAATATTATATTAAAGAAATATTTTTCGAATATTATAGTATTAATTAAATATGAATTTTGTAAAACAAAAGTTGTTTTAAAAATTTATTTTAAAACTAATAAATTATTATAAATAACTATATATATCTTTTAACTATAGATATGATCACAAATGTTTTGTTTTATTTTGCTATTGTTTAATTATTTTATGAAATTTTATTTAAAGATATATAGTTAAAATAAATGTAGTTATAGTTAAGCTATTCTAGTTATTTTTTATCCACTCTACATTAGAGAATTGTATAGTTAGTAGTGATGAAACCCAAAATGTATGTTTTACAACCAAACAGTTTAAGAAACCATAAATAAATAAATAATTTATAATGTAGAAAAATGCGTTTTAAAAAATCGATTTTTGTATTAGAGTTGCGATATTTAAGGAATTATTATTCTGAATTTAAAAAAATCAAGTATCTATTTATCGTCGTAGATACTTGGAATCGCCAATTTAATACTAAAATATTTATAATAATGCTATTGTGTAATTTGATTCGTTTTTTATTTAATAATGCAATTCTTCTCCAAGACTGATTTGTCGATTTCCTCATAATACTATTGTGTGTTGATAATTTGTTTTAAAATTAATTTCTAAACTGCCTCGGGTTATAATTAAAATATTTTTAAATCAATTAGAACATCTAATTACAATACAATTGTGTGACAGATGTTTCGAAAAATTCAAATGAGTTCATATAGATCTCGTTATTTCAATGTTTTAAATATTATGTAATGAAATGTGCTATTTTGAATTTAATAATTATAAATTGGTTTTACATAGATGAATTGTATAATATGCTTTTTTGATAAAGGAATTTAATTAAAAATTTGAAAATTATTAGATAAAAAAAAGTCGCAAAAAGCATGTCCTATTAGATTACTTGGACAATAATTTTAGGATTTGTTATTATTTTTAAATTTCAAAGTAATGACAAATTGTTGTACATAAAAAATGAAGCAACGCTGGTAAATTTTATCATAAAATTATAATAAGAATAACTTTTGAAGATTAAGGGAATTTAACGTAGTTACTTAATAAGAAGTCGTGTAGATTATTCGATTATGGAAGAATTACTATGACTCGTGTGTGTTAGACTCTTCTAACCTCCTTAAGGTAGAAGTTCACAACATTTGTCACTTTAAGTTCCTTTTTTACATTTAAAAAACCTTATATTATAAAAATCATTTTTGCGTTTTTTATTTTGGTGCATATTTAATAAGTAATTATGCTTATAATGTACGCAATCACGTATACAATTTTATTTGAATTACATATTATGTTTTTTTTTGAAAATTTCGGATTTCATTTGTGAACATGCTCACAAATTGGAAACATAGTCCTTAAGAAAATGTATATACTTATATTTGTTGTTTTCATTAAGAAATAATTGCCATTCAATTTAAATAAATAGAAAAACAGGTAAATTTGTCGACGTTTTCAATTTCATTAATTTTTACTTTTTTTGGTAAATTTTAAAATTTATAATTTTCATAAAATTTGAAACGTAAATACGGAAGACTTTTTTGGGCCTATCATATAAATATTAGGAGTTCATAATTACTTCATCGTGTCTTCGGACTCATAACTAATAAGTACGTTGATTGTCTGATAAGTTTTAACATTCTATGTAAAAAGTCACACTGATATTATAATACAATCGTAAGTATTTGTGATAATTTTATGGATTACTAGCGCTTTATCGCTATTTTACAATCGTTTGCATCTATGTCGAGTTCAGTGTTTTTCTAAAAATGGAAAAATTGGATACTGTGCATTTCAAAGGTGCTACGCCTACATAAATTCAAATTTAATTGAACATAGCTTATAGAAATTGCACCATTATTTGCAATTGTTAATTTTCGGACAGGCACGTGGGCGAGGACCGTACTTCAGATAAATTCACACTCAGTCATTAATACATCCGCGTAGCTTATTAGCATTTCTTGGTATTCCCAAATTATTAATTCAAATGCGCTATAGCGTGGTCGGTATAGCTCAAATGCGTTCAAGTGAACTCTTGTTTAGTTTAAAATTCAACAAGGTCAAGTTCTTTATTTCAAGAAAAGGGGTTTCAATAATAATTTTGATTATTTTATGTTTATGCTTTATTGCATGTTTGAGGTTCAGATTTATAAACATATAAAAATATGAGAATAATGTTTATATAATTATTATTGTCAAAAAAGCTAACATAGAAAATCAAATACTGTTTTTGAATTTTATTTGTCCAATATATTTTGTGTCAATTTCTGTGCTTTCTCAACACCTTTAAAACATAGTTAAAAAGGTTTCTAATTCTAAACGAACGTTATATTAAGGTTACCTATTGATAAGACTCTAATGTATATGCAAAAAACATTTTATGTTTGAAATTTGGTTGAAAACAAAGGCGGTGTAAATGTTGCCTTACGTCTGTTGATGTTATCTGATTTTATACGCTTGCTCTAAAATTCATAGAGAAGTACCTAAATTTAAATATGGACGTACCAACTTGTTAGACGATAAGCATTCTGGGCATTCAATAATGACGACTACCACAGATATATAGAAACCATCAAATTGTAGTAAACGATTATCGAATTATGGTTAAAGAGATAGAAGAGACCGTAAGCGTATCAAAAGAGCGTGTTTATTTTGTTTTAATTAAAGGTTGTGCTTGGGTAAACTATCCGCTCGTTGGCTGTCACAGTTGTTCAATTTGAACCAAAAACGAATTTAATATTTTTAAGGCCTTTTGTAAGTAACTTAAGTAAAACGAAACAACATTATTGTTTATATTTACAACTGTAGTTGAAAATTGGGATCACCCAATACTATACTCTCGACAGAAAGGATTAATCGAAACATTGTGTGGTAAAAGGTAAATCTGTTTTAAAGAAGGCAAAAAATAGAAAATCATCGTCAATACCTTTTTTTGTGATAAGATATAAATTTACTTTTGAAGATTTAAGAAGATTAGAGCTTCGATAGAAAAAGTTTATCGGATTAAAAGGAGACTATGTTGAAAAGTAGAAAAAATTTCTCCAAAAAATATTTGCTCCTACGTTTAGCTCAAAACTTTTTAACACTAGTAAATTGTTATATGTATTAAAATATTTTAAAACCAGAATATCAGTAAATTCCAGTAAAAAGCGAATGAGTTATCAACACTTCATTTAATATAAAAAGCCCAGAATATTATGATACGGTATTATGATTCGTATACCATCGTATCGTATAACACAATACTTATACATTATCAATCATGTTTTTTTCGTCTAACAGTCAATATTTACTTGGAGGTCTGACCTTTTGAAATTCGTAATATTAATAACTCGGGCGACATACAGTTGGTGACATTTTATATAGTCTGCTCTTTAGGGGAACAAAAAAATACGCTGTTGTTGTAGTTGTATTTTATTTTTTTTTTGCACGTTTAATGTGTTCATATAATATATTGTAAAACTGAATTCCGTCAAAAATTTCGTCTAAATGTTACGATAAATATTTTGAATATCAAAACGTGCCTAGCATTTCACAAAGGATTGATTTAAGTTTCCAAAAATGGATTAAGTTTCTGAACGAATGATAAAAATAACAGCTTTGGTTACAGTTTCAAATAATAAGACTTATGAATAATAAAGAATTTTATTTTAATGACCTAAGGAATACAAAATACAATATAATACGAAAATTCTAACAAATTATTTAAAAAATTAACTAATGATAATTTAATTGTATTACATTTTTAACGATTAAATTTAATTAATGGGGTGAAAAGGGGTTGTTTTTTATTTGTTTTAAACCCATAAATGGAAAAATAATAAATATAATTTCACTAGTCTAGTTTTAATTATGAAAACTATTTTTGGACTAAAAAGAGTTTGGAATGTTATGAAAGTATTAGGTCGAAATTTATTAATTTTTTTCATTTTGCGAACCTTAAATGATTATTTTGTTTTTGAATAAAAGTAAAATTACAATTAAATTACGTCGAATACAATTTGAATATAATTTCTTACATAACATAAAATGGATTCTTGGATCAAAATTAGTTTTCCTAAATTAATATTTGACAATCACAAGAAGTGTGTTACGTAAATAGTGTAATATTTTAGTTACATACATATGTAAGTCTGTATAGACATATAAGTAATGGAAAGGAATGAAAACACGTACACAAATGATTATTTACAAAGGAAAAAATAAAACACATCCGCACTCATTCATTGTTTTTTTTTACATCATTCTTTACAAGCAACCACTTGTTAACCATATAAATAATTCCTAGATAAATAAAATAATGAAAAATAATTTATAAATAAACTAATAGAGAAAACGAATTATATAAAAAAATATTAATTTAAGTTTCAATTTTCGACAATATTTAAATCTTATAAAAAAGTAAATGTGTTTTGAATCTTATATATATCTTAATATATATAAATTACGTGTCACAGTGTTTGTCCGCGATGGATTCCTAAACTACTTAACCGATTTTAACCAAATTTTGCACACCGTGTGCAGGTTGATCCAACTTGAAAGATAGGATAGCTTAGTTTATATTTATAGTCGCAATATTATTATATTGCAAATTATTTGTTTACTATCCGATAGTATAATATGTAAAAATGTAAAAAAGCTTGGTGGTGTCCATATGACTGATGTTCTTCCAACTTTCTCCGTTAATAGTTTACTACCATGTAGTAGCAGCAACGCGTGGCCGGGTCTCCTAGTATATATATGTATATTTAAAAAAATTTAGATTTAGGAATTTTTTTTTCATACTCCTAAAAATAAGTGAAAAGTAAGTTATATACTAATGAAGAAAATGTTAAAAACTGTTATAAGAGTATTATGTGATTAAAACAATTATACTATCTTGTCAAGCTATTAAAAAAATATGTACATATATTGAAATCAAAATTTTATTAAAAAATTTTAAAGCCGTTATAATATTAAAATTTTGAATTTGTAATCACCAATACATTTTGAAATATTCGAAAATAATATTTTAATTTTGTTTAAATAAGATGGTAATCGAAATTTATGGAATACTTCAAATAAAATTGAAATAGAAAATATACGACATATACGTATAACAATTAATTTGCACTCGATCTATACAATAAAAAATACGAAATTGTGTGTTACATAAAATTAAAACTATAAAAATACGATTATATTTCATTTTTAAAATTATATTTAGTTTAGGCGGAACACCGTTACCTTTATTTAAGCATCATTTAGTTGTCTACAGTACCGAAGATAAAGTCCAGTTACTAAAGAGTTATTATTTTTTGAATTACAGTAGAGTAACGAAAATTGATTTTCGTTAGAAACCGGTGTCCGGTACATGTTTTGTATAGTTTTATTTTTTTTCTACAAGTCTGTATTTTCTGTTTTAAAACTATGTGTAAATTCTGAAAATTGTACCCATAAAATACAATATATATAAAACGTCCGAAATATAAATAAAGTCATACAAAACTTTACTAAGCACTAGTTTTATCCTTTAAAAAAAGTGATAATTTACGAATTGAAAACTACGATAAAAATAGCATTATTTCGAATAATATACGTGTTTATCGTTAGGTTCAGAAACTTCAAAATGTATATAAACAATGATTGTACTGTGACATTAATGGTGTAGTGATGGAAGGGTTTCTTAAAACGTCAATTTTTTATTTTTACCAATTTTTTTGAAATTAATAATATTTGCGACGAGAGAAATTATATTATACGTATCTTATAAAAGTTTTTATTACTAATGCATTGTTAAACAAATGTGTTACGATTCTCAGCACCTATTGTCGTATACAAATCGTAAATAAATAATTGAGTGCCCAAAGGTTATTTGAGGTACTTTATAATATTTATTTCCCTCACAATTATTTCTCTCTATACTTTATTTTAAAAATTAACCTAGAATATAATACGTATAACTTGCAATATAATTTTTTCAGTTGGTATTTTATTTTACGCTGTAGTTAGATTTTCAACATAAAACTGTATTTTGAATTTATAACTTACTTAACCAGAAGATTTGTAATTTTTGAAAATTTTTATTTATCTTTTTTATATCGGGGATCTTCAGAGATCAAATATTTAAACATGTTTTTTCATTTGTCATTAAGAATCTGCTAATATTTTTTCTTCTGTAAAAACCTTTTATATTTAAAACTAAGGTGCAATCAGAATTCTATGTATTTACATTGAATATATTTATATTGCATACATATATACTAGTTTGGACGTTGTATAGATTTGAAATTTTTCACTGTCATTAATGGCAATATAAATACGAAATATACGTATTTATATTAATCATAGAGTTACGGGAGCGAGCTATACTTGCTACAAACGTTTATATCCAAACTTAAATTAAAAATATTTCCCAATTTAGTTTTTTATATTAATTAAATATAACTTCAAAATTACTTTTTATGGCTAAAATTAGATATAATTTATATACAAGTTATAATTGACCTCGAAAAAATGAATGTAAATATAGAATACAAGTTATATCTACAATTTACAAAATAAGCACATATTTTATATATTATTTTTAATAAATTAAAATTTATCATAATATATATTTTAAACAATATATCACAAAAATTATTAGGTATAGTAAATTAAAAAAAAATTAAACAATAAATGGAATAAATACAGTAAAATTTGGATAATTTTTGAAAATATTTAATAGTACATGTTTACATAATATAAAGTACTATTTTAAAATAATAAGTGGCTTGTTTTAACTAATTAATTTAACACACACACCATATTTAAACACAAATGCAACTTGGTTATGGCCTAACTCTGATTGTAATGAAAATGTATTTATTAACAAAATTTAAATAAATGCCTTTTGGATACCGATATTCAAATAACCTTATCTTAAATTCGATTTAATATGTCGTCGAGTATAAATTAAGAAATTTTGTAAATCGGACAATCTCTAATGTCTATGTGAAAGTTAATCGATTATGTAACATTAAGAATACAGTTGGACAGAGTTTTATTTCCTATATTGTTTAATGTATTTGCTAATGATTTGTGTAGCGTAACTTAAAGTAAAAAATTATATTGTTATTGTAGACAACTAGAAATTAAATTTAATAATTAATAAAATTGAAAATAGTTTCGAAAAGTAGTAACATCCTAGTTCTATAAATATTGATATATTTAAACAGCCGTATATTATTTATTTGTGATAAATATGAAAGTCCTGTTGTCTTAAATTATGTAATTTGAGGTAAAGTTATAAATGTTAAGTCAATAAGAAAAGGCATAACAACCTTTGCATAATCATATTTAGTGATATCTAACTTTAAATGAATTCATTGTTTGATAAATTCAACTGCAATGAAATCAATTCTAAATATGTTTTTCACATGGAAGGTTATAAAATTGGTAAAAAAAATCTGCAGTTTTAGCTTCAGAATTAAATATAAAATCATTAGCGAAGAGAAATTTAAAAATTAATATAATATTTATTTACCAAATAATAATAGTTTGATTGATTGTTCTTGAATTATTATCAGAAATATATAGGCAAACAAATTTAAATTAAAAAAAACTGATAAGCGATTTAAATTATATTTTGTGTTTTTCAGGTCGTAAGGATTTAGTCATTTATTGTTATTTGTATGAGAGAATTTATGATTAATTTAAATTTAGAAATCGGAACGATGTTGTCGATCACTAGCGTAATATCACGTGTTTAAAATATAATTATTTTAGTCTGCAATCTACGAAAATAAATTCATACGATAAATACAGATTCATGACGATCGTATATAATTTATCCCCATACTGAGCGCAATAACTATAACATAATATAATATTAATGGTAGTCAAACAGACACGAGTATCCCGTATACTGAATTAGATTGTGGCGAAACAGTTATTTTTTCTTTTGAAATTTTTACTTTTGAATCGAATTCACGTATGCTACGCGAGTGAATGGTTGGCATTTTTTTGTTGGCGTTTCGTGTTTCGTCACAATTTCACTTGCCATTCACGCAGCCGTGTGACGTTTGCAATTTTTCATTATTTCGTTAAACGTTACCACCAAACGTACGTATGTCTATTTGAACCACTCGTTTTAAGAATAAGTTCGATTTTAACATAGCGCAGGGTTTGCTAACAGGAAAATAGAGGTTATTTTAATGTGCTTAGTAGGGATTTCATACGTGAATACCTAAATCATGATGACACAAAAACATATAGAATATTTTTTTTATTTTATCATTTAAAATAGGGCTCGGCATTGATGAAAATCGAGATGAATTATAAGGGTGGCGTGGACCTAAAATTTATAACTTTAATAATCAATTCATTCAACCATTGAGTGTGTTAAAATTTTGAACAACAAGACCATAGACTATAATATTTTCGAGCAATTTAAAGGAATAAGAATTTATAATTATTAAAAAAGAACTCTGTGGTGTATATACGACATACAATGACAATTAGCAAATTATTAAATAATAATTAAATTGACATTTTGCAGACACTTTGTAACTGAAGTTAGACAATTGAAGTAATATGGTATAGTAAATTTTTTTGTAACTATTATTTAATTAATTGATTTGAATTAATAACTCAATAATCGGTTGTATTGTGTGTTTCGGGAAAACATAAGAAGAAGAGTCGTGATTGCTGTGGATTAAAAAGTTGACTTTTTGACTGAGGTTTTTGAGTTTTACTAAAGAAGAGTTTTCATTTAAAATGTTTGCATAGTTTTCAGTTATGAATACAATACACACCCTCCCACACACACACACCCTAATTTTTATACTATAGTATGCAGAAATATTTGATTATGATGAATTGTAAAAAGATTCATAGATTATTATAACTTTTTTTGATGTAAATAACATTTTCAAGATTATGGAAATTAAGAGTTCAGACGTTTAATTTAATAATTCTATACAGGTAGTGGTGCATTCAAATAACCGTAATTTCAATACAGTCGAATGAAACGAAGAACTTGTCTGCGACATGTATATAGCACGAGTCGTATTAAAATACGAGTTCCTAAAAGTTTAAAATCGCACATTTAGTTTACGACAATTAAATTCCAAACCCCTGTTTAAAACCATTCAACCGTTTAAATGAAATTCGTAAAAGTTACATTTTACATCGCTTACAATTTGTCCATAATAATAATGGAAAATAATGATAATATATTTTTTTGATATAGATTTGTTAGTAATACTAATGTTTTTTATATATGTATGTCATTTTGATGGATAGAGCGAAGATCGTGTTATTTATCAATTATGCATTTTACATACATTTATTTTACTGGATATCTGTAATTAGTAAATTATGTTATTAAACACTCGATGTTTTTACCGATTATAATCTAATATAAAATATTTTTCAACAAATTTTTGTTTATACACTCACACACACACACACACACACACACACACACACACACACACACACACACACACACACACACACACACATATTAAATTTTCTGTAAAAATAAACAAATCTTATATACAAATTTAAGTTTTGAATAAGTAAAACTTTTATATATTTATTTTTAAGTTATTACTTTATTTAGCTTTTTAACGTGTTTATTACTACTTAGGATAAAATCGGTTTAACATATTGTATTAACCATAGTTGTATCTAATATTACATAATTATATTTGTTAGCAATTATAAATAATGAAGTAAAATAATAATTGTATTAAAAAAAATGCTTTTTTAAAAATTTGTAGTATATTTTTCTATATTGCGGCATTTATGACATTACATCATATTTTAAAGGGCATATGTTTTATTTTTTATTGTCTGTGCCATAATTGTTAAAAAAATCTATGTGAAATTTTACTCCTGTACAATAAATATTAAATGACGAACATACTTTTATTTTATTATTCTATTGTAAATATTTTAGTTTATGTATTTGTGTAACGTAACTAAACATAACTGAATTACTTTACATCTTTATATACTTAAAACAAATTAATTGTTTTGTATAATTTTATGATTAAAATATATTACAATAAAAATATTACACTATCAACGTGTGCTTGTCGTTTTATTTATTTATTTATTCATTGTTAATTAATGATAAAAATGTAACGTATACTATTGATTAAATTTTCGGTAAAATGAAATTGATTATCCTTAAATTTAATGTCACAATCTATCAATGTCTGGATATCGTGTATTATTTTATTCCATTATTTTTAAAAATTTTTTTCTTTTTAAACAGATGTGTATCAATCACTTTAACAATAATTCAGAAATAATGTACAATTTAATATGGTTTTAAATTTGGTACGGTCGAAAATGTAAAATATAAATGAAATCGAATTAATGTCAATTTTTTAATAATTGTGTATAATAATTTATAAACAGTGCTTTAAAGAAGAATTTTTTAAATATGTATTCGAATATATTTTTTAAAAATAAATTTAGAATATTTATTCAAATTATGTAAAAAATTATTTTAAAAGTATTGGTATTCTTCAAATTTTTTTGATATATCGACAAATTTGTTTTTTAAATTGGACCTATTTCATTTCCGATTTTCTAATATAGGAGTGGTAAACGTTTTGTCTATTAAATATATAAAAATATATACTTTTATATTTATTACTATTATTATAAGAGAAAAATTTTTGAAGTATACAGTTCAATAATTTAATTGTATTATTTCATAAAAATTAACAATTACATAGAAATAATGTTTGTGATAACAAAATGAATAATACAAAAAAGAAAAACGTCAGTGAAATTGCCAACAAAATACATTAAATAATATTAGCCTATTATAATAAAAAATCTTCCGAGGAGAGGATATGAATAATGGATTTGATATAGACAGTTTCGGACGATTGAAAAATTAACGATCAAATGTAAGAGATTCGAAAGACAGGAAATAAGATTAGACCGTTATCGTCGCTTGGATAAAAGGGATGGACAATGGAATATAAGATGGGAGAGTCCAATTTCTAAGGGTCGTCACGGCGAAAACAATAATACAAATAATTTAAAGGAAGGCGGAAGGACGATAATGACTTATATGAAAACAGGATAAAGGAACAATTATTTTGCAAGATGTATAGAGATTATGAAACCAAGGAATGGAAGAAATAGAATTTATAAAGACAAACGGAGTGATAATGTGAGGCAAATGATGCTGAAAAATTATGTTATTTATATTTCTAAAAACGGAAGGAATAGGATTTGAGAATATGAATAAAATAAAAAATTGGGAATTATAATAATATCAACATGGGCTGGAACTCATAACAATGTTAAAAATAAATTCGGGTTGGTAAAACGGAAAAGGATATGACGAATTTTTAAAACGATGTTGAATACAGAAGAAGTTAAAGGAAAATAATTGAAACAATGCAGACAAGGTTGAGAATCTATTGTTACAAGATAGCTTTTGATCGAATATTTTATGATAAATGAGTAAAATATAGAGTAAATGTTTAAAAAACTTAATGGAAAGATTATTATGTAGATTGATTTTGATTTGGAAGATGAATTAATTACTATATATTTAATCGAAAACGAAAATGTATTTTTAAAATTGAAGTTGGTATTCTTTATTCCTATAATATTAACAAGCACTATCGTCTAATAATGTACTCGTTATTAGTTTTACAACTAGTTTTTAATTTATATGAAATATTTATAATCCGACTAATTAATTTATTTTCTTAGAGTTTTTGTTTAACATCACGTGTATTGTACGAAAAGAATAAGAATATAGAAAACGATTATATATGATACGTGTTTATTCGAATACATAATTTTTGAAAAAATTTCGATTATGAGTAGTGTATTTACATATTCTTATTCAAATATAGTACGAGATTTGTGAATATAGATAACTCGATTAAATGATATAAAATTCAAGTTGATAAATTGCGGGAATGGAATGAAACGATAAGTTCGGTCGATAAATATTATATAATATTTGGATAGTAGACAAAATTTAATAAACCACTATAAGAGCAGTATAACTCTATTGAACGTTATTTTGAAAATGTCTTGATTAATAACAGATTGGTTTGGATATTTCCCATTTGTGGCCAACAGTGGTTACGAGTGAACGGATGCGGGGTGTTGGATAGTAAACAGAACTCCGCTGCCGGATTTTCCCATTAGTAAACATACACCTCTAAACGTATATAGACTAATAACCGTTATAATTCTATTTTAACGTACGAGTATATGCTAACGATCCATATTATCCTTATACATATTTATTTGTCTTTTGTGAGGAGAAATATATTTCATAAATACACAATATTGTAATTTTGTGACCGTCAGCCATGTGGTGTTCCTTTCAAATCTAAATTTAAAATAATATTCAACGATACGTTTATTAAATGTAGTTTAATATTTTTGTCATATTATATATAAATATGGTATTTAATAGTAATACCGTAATATTGTTATGTAACGCGATGACGTATTGGATGACTTATTTTGAAATTTGATATTATATTCAATTATAAAAAGAGATGTTAAATTCATCATTAACTTAGTACCAATATTAAAAGTATTTGTTTTTTCTCATAACTCAAGTTTATAATTTATTTGTCAGAGAAGCGAAAATGGTTCATAAAAATTAATTTTTAGAATCGTTTTATATACAAAAATAATATATAATATATTTATGCAGTTGGTAGTCAAAAAATAATAAACAAAGAAACGCATAAATACATTAATATAATTAATTTTATCCACACGATTAAGGTTATAATATCTAAAAAAATTTGAAAAATATTTGAACGTTTAAATTAGTTTATTTAATAAAATGAAAAATGGTTGAATCTAAGGGCGCAGTGAAATAATAACGGAAAGAAGTGTCAGTTCTGGTTAAACGTGGCGGTGTTTTTTACGTGGAATTTCAGTCAACGGAAAAATAAAATAAATTAATCTTCAGATATAAGGTTTTAGAAGAAACCCAAGAGACTACCTTCGGTCAGTAAGTGAATCTAGGCATACGTGCTATTAGATGCGAGTGTAAATATATTCAAGAAAACATTGGATATTTGGAGTAAATGGTTGTGAGATGTATGCACTATTTTTGGGCACATTTGAATATGAGACTGATATATGTAACAGTAAATTCATAGAGAATAAAGCCGCGGCATTCTTATATTGCTTCGAGAGAGCATTAATAAAGACATTTCAAAAAATCGGCGAGATATCTTGAAATTACGCGAAAGAGTATATATGAACCCAAAGACCATAATGAGTTTGCCAAGGTTGGTGTTGAGAAGATTGTGTCAGAAAATGGTGTAAAGGTCGTAAAAGAAAATATCAGTAGTAGAAGAGATAAGTGTGCTTTTGTTTAAATCTATTGTAACGGATTTTATGCGATGAATGTACGAGAAAATGATACGCTATACGTTTCGTGTTGTTAAATTTGGAATCCATTAAATTGGGGCCCGAGAACGTGGAGATCGACATTGGCTTGTAAATATTTTTACATTTCTTTTTAATATTAATAACAAAAAACTTTATACGTATATTTTAATCAATATTTGAAAGATTTGAAAATATAATGTATAGAAAAACGACATAATTCACGGCCGATTACTCATTCCTCATTATGTTTAGTAATCGTCTGTTGTTTCGTAACGTCAGTACGTTGTAAATTAGTAACGTAAATTTCTTTTAATTATTGTCTCTACGTTTGTTATTAATTTCTATTCGTTATAAACATTGTACGAATCGTCTTAGCCAAATTGTAATCCCACCATATTTTAATAATAATGTTCTGTCTATAATATTACATATTCTATGGTTAGGTTTGTTTAATAAGTTTTTAATCGAATTAAAATTAATATATTTTTAAAGATTTTGTGTAAAATGCCTTAAAAATAAAACAAATTATCATCGTATTAATTATTTAAAAATAATTTTCGAAGTTTTTTTAAAATTTCGGCAAAATTTGATAAATATCATAATAGTTATAACTATGATATACTCGTTTCAAAAATATGTATATCAAAAAAAAAAGGTTAATTGTTATATAAATTGGTGTTAAGATGTCTGAGAACATAACCTAATTAATTCTACATTAAATAAAAAATTCTCGGTAATCTAAGATGTCGTGAATAAAATTTTAAACGTACAAAACTACTATATGTAATGTACAAATATTATATAATGTGAGTTAAAAATGAAAATAACGTGTCTAAAATTTGAATAGTATATAAAAATATGATTAAAATTAAATAATATTTGTTCTAAATGAGTCTTTGTAAAATGAAATATATTAGTAGTTTGGTCACAATTATTAGCGTTAAAATTAAATTTTAAAATCTACTAAATTACTAAATCCTTAGTGAAAACGTTTCGTCTTCTCAAGGCAGATAGTTAGTATTAAAATATTATTAAATCTTACGGTTTCCTTCGGTTAGTTGTTACGAAAGTAATTTGTACTCATTTTGTTTAGATCGTCATTCGGATATATATATTTATATAAATTCTGTCTTTTAGTCATCCATGGAACTTACAGTAGTAGTTTTTCGTCAAATCATTAGTATAGTCGAGTTTTTTTTTTACATTTATAGTCGTGAAGTATTAAATTTAGTGACTGAGTGGATGTCACAATTTTATTGATCCTTTAAAAGCGTTTTTACATGTCATTGCTTATTTTGGTATTCTATAATATATATTTATGCACATATATATTAATATTTTCGCAATTACGTAAAACTTCGAATTTTGCAGATTATTTGATTCTTAATACAGTTCCGTTCATAGTTTCTAATACACATTTCTAAGATAACTTTGAAATCTTTATATTATATTACATAATACTGGTCCGACATTTTGCTCACTCTACGAGCTAGAGGTGCAGTATAGGAATTAGCCACCTGAATTCGACTATTACTATTAAGAATACAATTGTAATATTACAGGTGTTAATATAACATAGTTATTAAGTATCCAGTTTCGTATAAGAGCGTCTAATAAAACGACCGTAACTACTATCATATTTACGTATTTTGAAATTTATGTTAACGAGAAATTATTCGCGTACGAGAATCATAATTAATATAAATATATTATCATTTTCCATATCGGTATATTTTTGTATTTTGTAGTATCAAAAAATACATTAGAGCGAAATTTATTACGTTTAAACGAGACGTGATCAAATCGTTTTTTATTTTAAAAACAATAATATATATATATATGTAATAAGCAGTCTTTAAAAATGTGTATTTTTATTCGGGCATAATAGATGTTAAACCGCAGCGAGCAAAATATTTGTTTACGACCGGATTCGATCAAATTTATTATTATCAATCTCTTAACTAATTTTCATTATTAGAAAATATGAGTGTCTGCATAATTTATACGTATTATGTAGTAATATCTCATATTATATATCTTCCATATAAGTAAAAATGAATTGCCGCGTGAGAACGGCTCAACCGATTTGGACGATATTTTTGTTGTGTTCGTAATTTTTCTGACCATGTTTTTATGAAAGAACATTTTTGGAAAATCCGACGGAAAAGTCGAACATTTGGATGATATATTATGGAAGATTAAGATACGTCAGCAGCAACGAGGCGGTATAGAGAATCTTTTCTTCTCCATATACTAACGTCATCTTACTAGGGTCCATTTAGCTGTGTGCTAAATAGAGGATTTGTGTCTGATGACATTCGGCAAAATGTTGCACGAATTAGGAATACCAGCGCCGAATCGTCCCATGCACGGTGTATTCAATCTAGAATTTTAACGGGAATGGCAAATATATTTTTGATGTTTTATTGCGAGGGAATTTCATAGTTTGCATAATATGTCGCGGTAAAGATCCAAAATTATTATAGTTGAAACTATAATTTACTATCGAAAATTAGTTATATTTAGCGGTTAAAATGTCTGTTACTATATCGAGATGATATTATTAAAATTATTATTTATGGTTGAGATCGTGGCGCGTAAGAACTACATGTAAATAAAATAATTCATATTTTATATTTTATAGTAACTATTGGTAAAAACTAAGCGTAGATATTATAGACGTTTTTATACAAAAAGTTTTGTTTGTAAATTCTAATTATATCCAATTTCGAGTATTAATAGCAATATATATGTGGCGTCACGTAATGACTCGTAGGCTAATTGATCATTGGGCGATTTGATGCATCTTGTATATGACGAAAAATTATGTCGTAGATAGTTTGTGTAATGTATGAATTTCAACTGTGTAAATCGCATTCAATGGAATTCTATTAACACAAAATCGGACTTTAAATTCTTAAAACTGTAGGAAGTCTTTATTTTTTAAATAAATTATTTGGACTTCATGCGCGTATCTTTACGTATATATTTTTTAACACAACGTACGTGCGTATTTTATGTATTTTTATGCACACAAACATATCGTTATTAAGGGTCTAAACTATTTGTATTAAAAAAAGCATTTATTAAAGTGAATTCTGATGCGTCTAAACATACCACATTATATACAGCAACCAGTATTAAAAATGTTGAAAATTTGTGGAATAATTTTTTAAAAGCATTATAATTCCATTAATATTCTTACAAATTTATCTTTTTTCTCTTTAATTTACGAGAAAAATGTATTGATTTAACAATGATGTGTATATGTAAATTTTTTTTTCAGTTTCTTATAACCTAATAGTTAAGATTTTTTTATCGACCTCCATTATCCAATAGAAGATGGTGCTTAGATGGTAGAATATTTAATACCTTTTTAATTGTAGATTTCTAAAACGTAAACGAACAAAATTTTATCCAATAGAAGATGGTGCTTAGATGGTAGAATATTTAATACCTTTTTAATTGTAGATTTCTAAAACGTAAACGAACAAAATTTTACAATTTTGGAAATAAAACTTTTAAAATGTTCACTATATTTTGTGATACGCATCATTTGATGTGTATTAAAATACTCACTATTATAATGGTTTTAATTATATTTTGATTAAAAAATAATATATTTTATTATTAAACGTGTTAAAAACGAAAACTAAAAATTGAATCGTATAAAAAAGCGTAAATATATATATATTTGGATTTTATCGGGGGAATTTCCCGTGTGAGCGTAACTATAGACTGCATGCCCGTGCACCGTGCACGAGTGACAACGTTTATAAGGTTAACGTGTGAAAGAATACGAAACAATATCGAATAGATAATAATATTTATTATGAACAGTAGAAAAAGAAGGAATAGTAGAAACGAATTACATTATATGAAGAAGTTAGAAAGTACAACAGAATGCGAGAACTTCGACGGCTGCGCGGTACGCACTTTCGCAAGCGGGTCGGAAGCGGGACTGGTTCGGTGTTGGCGGGAAGCCGAAAGGTGGCAGCAGCTCATCGCGTTGCTAGCGGAAAGGCTCGGCGTGGCGCGATGAGCTGCTCGCGTCGTTGCCGAGTTTGACTAGGCGGGGGGCGAAGGCCCCACATACATGTATTAAATTACACAGAAAAATTAAACATTTCGTGACTTATTTTGTACTCAAAATGTTTAAACTTAATAAAAAAAAAGTTACAATTTTGAAGCTATGAACATAACTATCAACATGTTTATTTTTATAGTATAATGCGTATTTATTTTCAGTAATATTACGTGTTATACTCGTAAATAATTGTTTTTCAATCTGTATCAACTATGAGCTAATTAAGTGCGAGGGTTATTGTTTTCCTTCAATAGTTCGTTCAATTTATTATTAATTATACGTACATACGATTATTTTTCTAACCCATAAATAATGATGGATATAGGATTCGTAAATATGTATATACGGATGTACATATGTTCAGTATGCGTTTATAGTAATTAATGAAAAGGCATTAGAGGCTATCGGGTTGACAAGCCGATGATTTGTTTGATCGTTACATACATGAATGTGTGTGTATGTGTATGGATAGTTTTAACATTAGTTGCTGATATCATAACCGGACTCGGTGATGTGACGGATGGTAAAGGGGTAGTGTGCGTGTAAAATCGTGGTGGATATAAGAGGAAATAGGTAATATTGGTAGTATGTGTAAAAGGGATGAAACGGAGAATGATGGAAACAGAGAGAATAAGGGTGAGGGCTACTGGTTCTATAGTATCATAAATAGCAAATCTACACAGGACCATCATTTATATATAAATGGATACAACATTTATGATTGGTGTGAGTTATATTGCTGTATGTGTGTGCGTGTCAAACATAAACGCTAGTTAATTGAACGGATAATTATCAGGTGTTGTTGTTCTTCATGTAACGTATTCGACCTTTGACGAGATTGAGCTACGTACAATATATAGTGTTATGAACACTATTATGTGGAAATGATTATAATTGCCTATAATATAGTTGTATATGATTGTAAACGTTTTTATGACGTTTTTATTTAAACGATTGTAGTTGTTTCTATATAATAATT
>JAIPRN010003334.1:0-22200 GCA_025469175.1 Geopemphigus sp. TES_GeoC_2020 | reverse complement strand
AATTATTTATTTATTTATTTATATAGGACGGACCGAGGAATTGGTATGAGGACGAATAGAATCCGTCAAATTATGTATCGTTAAGAATACGAACGAAAAATTACGTTTAAACGTGGTGATTGTTTTTCCCACGAGCCAATAATTATCTGCTAAGATTATACGCGAATTTTATTTTGGTCTTCTTCGCCGTTCGTCATTAAATCGTTTAAGAAATAGACCGTTTTAAAACAAAAATACTATCTGTCCGTCTGTACCGTAAACAAATGTCGCCTAAAATGTTTGTCTACACTGCCTAATGGAACTATAACGAACATACGAGAACGCTTTATCGATTTTCATTTTCGACCTCTCGCTTATGAACAATCGTCATTCGGATATTCGATCAAAGGGTCCATTTTGATGTCTCTATGAAAATAATAAATTTCGTAAACATTACGTAACAACTATAATTACCTCGAAGGGCCATTTAACCGCCGGGTTAAAAAAATTCTGTTACGATGTTCCGTCAAAGGAGGGAATATTTTTATATATTTTCGATAACTACTAGAATAGCGTCGTCTTTTAAATTGAGACGCTCGTTATAATAAACTGTTGATTGTATTATATATACGCGTTCATTACTCGGGAAATATTCGGCGGATTTTGGAAATCAACGCGCGTAGATTCTCATAAAAATATACCCTTCGAAAACGTTTTATAAAAATTACCTTCGAAAAATCAAAAACAACAAACGGTTCAATTATAACAAATCAAAAATGGGAGTGAAAATATAGATGGAACCGCGCGAAATATTTTCTAAAAAAAAAAATATTACAAATATTATTTAAATATTTCCCGAGATTATAACCTGGCTCGTGTTAAAAAAAACAATCGCCCTATATATATATATATAAGTAAATCGTAGTAATCCGGTCGAGTACGTTCGGAATGGACATTCCCGAATTAACCAAAACGGTTCAATATAATAACATTATGTACATATTAGAAATCGAAGAATAAATTATTTTGGGAAGACTCGGTGTCCGCTTGCCGTGACAAGCAACGTTGCCCCTCCTCCGACTGACACGCCGCAGCGGCACCAGTAGCAGCAGCAGCAGCAGCAACAACAGCAGACGACTGATCGAACGATAGAAGTGATACTTCCACAGAGTCAGCGGAGGATAGCGACAATCACAGGGACCTGGAGTCGAACACTTGTAACGATTTCGTGATCGCCTCGTCCTGTCGACATACGATCAACGATTTAACAAACAATAACGATTTTTGCGCGTCGCGGCAACTCGAACTAGTAACGAATCGTTTTTTCGCGCCCTGGTCCGTTCTGTTGCCGTGCATAAAACTCTACCCTAGTCCTCCCCCCGCTGTTGCCGTCAATAATGGCAAAGTGTTGGAAGAAAATTACTACGTCACGGTCTATTTAAAAACAACGTCAACTCCTCGCGACGGCCATTCCCCAGTCCACATTCCGAATTCTAGCTGACCATTGGACACTCCGCACACATTTCGTCTCCGGTCAAACTTCTATCCGCGTCGGCTTACTTTCCCGTATATAAATCCCTTAGGCCGTCTCGCCCGTTTACCTGTCCGTACATTCGTTCCCTATACTGTTCTAGGCATTAACCCGAACTAAAATTCCTCTAAATTATATCGCCAATACGTACTTCTCACTTCCTATCGGTTGGCCACGTTTTCCGGTACGGGGTATCTTAAGTATTGTATTAAAATAATGTACAAACTTTTCCGTTTACTGTACTTTGTTATTGGTTTTATAGAAGGAGCCCGAACCAATAAGATAATAATAATAATAAAAACTAGTTTTACTAATTATGATTACAAAGCGGTCTTTGAAAAAAAAAACACGTAAAAGAAATTGTTATTTATTAATAATAACGATTTAACCTTTAAACACGATTCGATGAATTCTTCAAACGTAATTACGCCGTCCTGATTGATGTCGAGTTTTTGGAAAACCATATCAGTTTGATCTTTGAATCTGGCACTTCCGCGACCCTGTATATCGTAAAGCGTAATTATTAAATAATCCGATTATATACGAATTGTATAATATGAGAACATTTAACGTATTTCGACGTTTTAAATTCGAACGTTATACCTAAGTGGTTCGTCCGGAATTTTCAAACCGTAATACACGTTACGTTATGAGATTAAATTGAAACGAATAAAACGGGCGACGAATAATTAAACGTTTCGTAGATAATGATAATAAACGACTACGATTTACGCGCGGGTTGTAAATAGTAATCGGTAGGGCACGTCTCGTAATCGAATACGTTTCAGAGCGATGAAAATGAACGAACGTCCGATTTAAATAATTTGAAAAACGGGAATAGGTACCTCTCGTCGGTAATAAAAATTCTATCGGCCCGGGAATAAAATCAAATGGAATCGATCGATTTTGAGTGCGGCGAAAAATTTAATGCCGTCTTAATGAGTTTGGGATCCGACGAAAATCCTTTCAAACTGATTAATTTATAAAAGCTCGAAACAAAATTTAAATTAAAATACGTTCTACACGGCCGAAACTTTCTATTGTTCGGCTTTCGAATATTTTATTCGAAATAATAATAATAGTAATTCGACGGGCATTTTATATATACGTTACAAAAAAATAACGTTCGATAAAAATATTGATAATTTTTTTTTCTCCGCGCCAACGTTCGAATCTCGAATAAAATGTCGGTTTTCTAAACGTATTTGTACAAAACACAATTGTATTACGGATAAGTCGTTACCGAAAATTATTATTCATTTGTTATTTATACGCGCGTACAATCAAAGTACAAATAACAATACTAAATACGTGTTTATAAAATTTTCGAAATCGTTCCGACATGACGGGCGGTCAAAAATGTATAAAAACGAAACTGAATCGGTTGATACAAAATACTTAAATACATTTACTCGCCGTTTAGATTAACGGGACCATTTTATTAATTTCAAATCGACTAAATTTCGCATCGAGCGAGCCTGTTATTCGTTACTCGTTCGATTATCACGTACGTATTTGTCGGGAACGCCGTGATTTCAAAATATCTCGAAATCGGCTATTTCTGAACGAGGCGTTTTAGGCAATTTAACACGTATCGAATTAACGCGACACGAATAATTCGACGGCCTTTATATCGGCATTGGCCCAATTCCGAAAACCGTAAATGTATATTAGACGTGCGTGCTCCAAAACGTACTTTCGACTAGCAGCATTTGTCCACGGCCGTTTAATTCCGTACCGAATCTTTTGGAACGGATTTTTGCGCGAGTTCATTAACTGTCGGTAAATCGAATATAAAACATGTATATATATATGTATGTATGTATGTGCGTGTGTATAAAACACGCGATAAGTCTTGAGGTGATAGCCTGGAACCGAAAGGCATGTCACGGACGGATATTCGCCGGTTTGGCAGGTATCCAAATTTGAACGCTATATAAATATGTTGACCGGCGTGACTATTGATTTGTGAATAAATACACGAATTCTCTATTGTTGCCGTGTATTCGGTTTCCGAACAGAGACGCGCGCGCGGGAAACGAGAACGTTACGAATAATTTTCGTTAGAAAAATGTGTTACAATACGCGTGTAACTCGATTATGTCGATATTTTCTCCGTTTCAACTTTAAACCTATGTAGTTAACTACCTAAATACGTATGTCGTAATAGCGACTATTCGTTTACGAACGTGAACCGTATGATCAATTTAACTACACTCGATTTGCGTTCGTTTTGTCTATAGCTCGCCTATTATTTGGTAATTAACCGACGATTAGTAAACATTCTTTTTACGAACGAAAATTCGTTATATTCCCGCTATACATTTCGCGGGTTATATTGTCGGGAAGTGAGGGAATAATTTAATCTCGAGATTTCTCTTAGTATACAATCGTTTGTATTCACACATTAAACGTAATAAATCTTAAAAAAAAACAATTTCGCCTTTTCTAAACGCGTAATGTAACGTTTTAAGATTTATTTAACGAAATATATCGTTTAGACTCTGCGTGTGTACCCTTTCCTCCGCGTATTTGTTTGTTTTTCGTTTATCCATTTCGTACAATATAAGACAACGTCGTTGTTCAATGTAAACAAACGACATTTTACTGTTTTAAGTAAACGTTTTTCTTTTTCGTAAATAATACAATTCTCAGCCACTGCGCTAACATCTTGGGCAATGACGTCGCCGACCAGTTGGCCAAATCCACCGCCTCCATCCGCCGTCCATACCCTACCAAAATTCCCAGCACTGACTACTGACTGAAATCGCAAATCAATCAATTACGTTCAGATCAGTGGTCCAATTTACCTTTCAACTTCACCACCCGGTATAAAAATATCTCCCCTTCAAATCCTCACACTCCTCGCACGGTGTCGATCTAAATAGAAAATAATTTCGTCCTTAAAAGAGAGATCAATAAAAAAAAAAGTACAAATGTATTAGATAGATAATTTATAATACAAAATCCATTATATATATAAAACTTAAACGAGATAAATTGTTATTAAGCTATTCCGGGAACAATATTAAACATTTTTCAAGAGACTAATTTATTTGGAACACGATTCGTAGATGTAACGACTATACACATGTATCTATACCATATATATGGTCTTAAAATGATGTACGCGTACATGAACTATCCCGAAAAGTTGTGAAAATGAAGCAGCGATCTGATATCACGACAACGTAACATAAATGGAAATGTCTACAACTGTATACGTTAAATTTAAGGACAGTTTACATTTTACTTCGATAAAAGAGTTTAACTTAGTTTCGATTTCGCTCGAATACAATGCTAAAAGTTTTCTAACCGTAAAATAGGATAGACTTATACGTATATCGGTTTCTCGATACATTTATTTATGCGTGCCCATGAAAAGTAAATAAAAACGTTTATAAAAATTATTTATAGGACAAAATAATTAAACAACTAGTTTATAGTTTTCCGTTATATCGTTTGAATATTATTTACGATAATCGTATATATTGTTTACTTGGATTATATATTGTTTACTTTAATTGAAAACTTTTTCATTATTTCAAAACGATTTTCGTCGTTAATATTAATTAAAAAATACGCGATTTATTTAAGGCGGAACGGCGGCCAACCTTTATCGAAAAAACCTCCGTCGTAATAAAATACCAATTTATACTGTTCCAATTAATCCGTCGATATTTTTTGCCGTACTACTACGGGAAGGTTTTAATAAGCGAAAAAATTCGCTACGTAAACGTTTGTTATTTCTGTACGTTGTAAGCGTTACGCCCTTCTGCCTAATTACAAAAATTACAAAAAATGTAAACATTTACGTGTACATCGTACAACCGTTAAGACACGGCGATAAACGAATAACGCTACGACAATTTTTATTATAAAATGTCGACGGCGACTTTATCTGCCAGATAGTGAAGCTTTATACCCTCTTCCGATTATATAAATAGATTGTGCGCAACGTCGTATTACAAATAAAAAATCGGGAATAAAATCAACTTTAAAACTTTTTCCGGAAAGCTTTTAGAAAAAAATCCGTTATTACTATTACTACTATTGCCGCTCTACTGTCCCACCGGTAAGTTTATCATCTATATAGATTATATAGTAGAAAATACGGTTTTTCAGCTACAACAGTGTGTACTACAAAGTGTCCCGAGTACTTTCCGCGAGCACGGCGTAGTTACTCGACTCGAGGTTTGAAAATCTCCGAGCATTATATCTCGAGGACGGCCGAATACGTTTTTTATGATTATATCACTTTCAAAACTGTATTACGCGCCCATTCCTCTCCAACTGTAACGCGATCAATTTCAAAATTACGTCATTTCCTCGACGCCTATATACTCGTATATGTAGTACATCGAATACGCGTTAAGAATAACAATAGTAATAGAATTATCGCACACGTAGTCGGCATTTGACACGAACTTTTTACACTCGGATCGTTTGGTGCGCTAAACTATGCGTTTTATATATCAAAGACCATTAGCGTATTATGCAACTATGCAAAATGGCGAATTATTATAAACACGTGGTTTTCGTTTAGAATACAATACTATGAGCGATAGCACAACGTACACAGGCCATATAAGGCCGAAAATTTATTGGCTTGAAATACCGGCAAAATGCCTTACAAGTTCAAAATAATACGCGTATAAAATGTTCCGGTATATGTACGTGCGTATGTATCGCTTAATTAAATGTACGAAGAAAAACGGGTTTTAAAAATAATCGATAAAAAGTTGATTTAAGGATACGTTTAAAACTTATAAAATTGACGATCGTAAGTTTACGAGCCTTCGTCGCCAAACGCTGTTGTCAATGCGATTGTCATTTAGGCGCGCGTGATAAAATGATAAAATAAAAATATAAAAATAAATAAAACGATCGATCGTATTTCCGAACTATTTTAATCGCCCAACAACTGTTGAAAACGTCGTAAAATATGTAAATCGAATTTTAACGAAAAACGCCCGCAAAAACCGTGAGTACCGAAAACGTAAATCGCGTAGATTTCGCGGCCACCGCACTCGTATATGGAGCTGGAAAATATATCGACATATTCATACTTGTTGTCTCTTGCCCATCAGCTCGTGGATAGCCAACACGATTTGACTGAGTTCCGATCTCGTTATACAACCGTCGCCGTTCAAATCGTACAGCTTGAACGTCCACCGGAGCTTCTCGTAAATAGACCCGCGGAGTAAAGTGGATAGAGTCGTCAACATATCCTACGACACACCATATGAAAACGTTAAAACGACACTACGTACCGTTAAGCGAGTTAAATAAAAATAAACGTTCATCGTTTATCAATTTGAGTCGATTTCAAAGTTATAAAATACCGAAACTAATTGAATATTTTCCTCCGTCGGAACTAATTTCTCTAAAACAAAATTTTGGTACAAACTTATAAATATTGTATTAAACGTTAGTTATATGTGTAACCTTCCCAATATCAGAAAACTGATACAACACGTCAATAGCTAAACTTCCGACCGGAACGTATTGAAAGCGAAACTTAAGAGCGCAAAATTTACCACGAACGGTTACGCTATTTTCGTACTTGAATTTAGCGAAAAAAATTATTCGTACGCGGAAAATGGCCTATTGATAAAACGAACTATTTAATAATATCACCTTACGATATAACTACGGGCGAATTATTCACATTTAAACGGAAAAGTTTTGCAATATATAAACCGCTCGTGTTCAAAAAATACGTTTCGAATAGACATTTAAAAACCGCTAAAAATGGCTTTCAAATAATATATAATACGTTTTGATATTACGTGAGTGAGCTTCAACACTCTTACATACGCCCAGTCAACGAATATATTCAAATCTTACGTTCAGAAAGCAATCTGTATATCATATACAGTGCGCGCTATATAAGTATAAGTGCGCAACAAAAGTTATTCTTTTCCAGTAAATCGCATTTGCATTTCGATAATTTGTTTTTTCGTTTTATTAAAAAAAAATACACGTTAACGCATATATATATATATATGTATGTATGTGTGTGTGTGTGTGTATGTATGTATAATATCACTATAGTATATCCATAAAGTTTCACGTTGGGAATTTTTGAGAGCTCGTCATCTTATATACCGACAACGATCAATAGTTTTAACGCTTTTGTGAATTCGTTGCAACAACCACGAGAAACCGGGAAAGCTGCTTGTGGAGAGCGGATAAACTTCCAACAGCTTTAATATTGGAATAGCTTAACACGAGAAAATGAATGGCGTCTCGAAACATTCGGAATACAATGCAAAAAAAAGATGAAAAAAAACGAATCGGACTATTCGACGTTTATTGTGCACCGTGCGCGCACATTTCTCGCGCCGTCGTCCCCCGAAAGTACGTCGATTTATTATATTTATACTCCGGTACACCCCAAACGGTGAATACTGAACATGTGTGTACACCTGTATAAATATATATATAGTTGAACGATATTTCGTATTTAACGACGAAATCCGGATACCGAACAAACTCGCGAATTTCGATTAAAAGAAAACTGTCGCGTAATTATTCGACGGATATTCGAAAACCGAAATTGAAAAAAGTTCCGGCAGTTCGGCCGTATCGCAATCGGCGTCTGTATTGTTCGAAATACGTGTAAACTTGAAACATTGGTGATATATATATATATATATATATATATATGTATCCAAATGCAATAACTTTGTCTCGGACAACTATTGAATACATAACATAGTCAGATACGAACGATTACGCGTACGCGTTAAAACCCTGTATTATTTGTTTAACGAGAATTCGATTTAACTAGGAAATCAAATAGTTCTCTAAGTCCGTCGTTTCGTGCGAAGTGTGTTCATCACGTACGAGCGCGACGTGTCTAATAACGGTAGAACTATGCAGAAAAACGTTTAGATTATGTCGACAAAGAACAATGAAACGATACGGCCACGTTTATACGACCGTTTGTTATAGACCGTGTGGTAAATGCTAAAAAAACGCCAAATAATCGTTCTAACTATTACTACGCGAAAAATTATCCGTCTACTCGTTGATATTAAACGAAGAATTAGATTTGCGCGAACTTAGAAATTATCGCCTTTATCGGTGCAAATATTTTATTCGATATTCAATATTTAAGTATATTTTCTATTTTCTCTGGAAGTCGTAACAATGATAATATAAAACTTTACACGGTCGATTTGTCGCGAAATGTTACTGTCGTAATTCAGATCACGAAATTTACAACTTAGATTATTTATTTGCAGGGAAAATAATTAGCGTAGTTTTATTTTTTAAAAAAATATTTAGACAATTTTTTCGAAAGAACGTGTTTATTCGAACGGATTTTACTTTCATACGTACATACGCAATATGTATTTTAAAAAATTTACTTTAAAAAAAGACTAATACGTTGTCACGATGGTAATAATATAATATATACAGTATACGAGTACTTATTTACATTTTAAAAATAAATCTTTACAATTATATACATTAAGCGTTGGTTTTTATTAAGCATTACGTGTCTTAGCTTGTACAATATACATTTTTACAACTTCGAACTTTCTTATATATTAATCGAGAAAATGTAATAACAAAAACTATAAACGTATAGTATGACAATAAAAATATCCATAAAACTCGAATAAATTATGTTAAATTTAGGAATAAAATTTCTTACGACTGAAGGAAGTCAGCTGACGATAACATTATTTATAAGTATACACAATGGATAGTGTACAAGAATATTATATTTGCTTAAATGAAGTTTTAAAAAATGTGGCTTCCGTACGGTAGTAGATATAAAACACTTTTAAGAATTCCACTATTATAATTTAATATCCTAATAATAGGCTTATTCTGCACGCGATATATTATTTGCATAATGCGTCAAACGTTAATACCCGTGATATTTGCTTATATCATAATCGAGTAAGTATAACGAACAACACTTACTTTGAAACTAATTGCACCGTTACTCTTGACGTCGAACGCTTTGAACACAAAATGAGCATATAAATTCGAATCTAAAACCAAAATGTAAACACGTATAAGAGTATATATGAAAACTGATTTCAATTTGCGTTGGACGTTCGTCTTTTACAATAATGTACAAATTGTACGTTAAATTGAGTTTAGTTTTTCCGCCGCGCGGTAATTTCCGTTTATGCGTGTATGTTAAAATACATCGCGCATACGGAAACGCTAAACACGATAATAAATATTAAAAATCTCTAAAATATCAGAAACCTTACGATTTCAAATACAATTATGTTTCTTCATATGGTATACGTACTTCCGTGTGGAAAAAACTTAGAGTAAATATCTTTAAACAAATCTTCGTGCACCACTCCTTCTGGACATTTCTGAAATAATCACGTACATATACGACATTATTACTGTGCGAAATATAATTATTATCAATGTATAATATATGTACTGCCGCGATTTAGGTACAACTTAAATATTTTTGTATTCGGCGTTGTACGAAAATATTTATGAGGAAACCATCGGGGGCTATAAATATATTTTACCTACGATATATTTGTATACATTGATTGGAATTTTTTCAACCGTCGACAATGCATAAAATAATTCGCTCTAACCGCTTTTCATAATATTCATCTCGGTGTGCGTACATAACATTGGGTACTTGGCACTAGAGACGTTTTAATTTTGTTACAAAACTAAAGCCCGTTTTTACGGACTTAACTCTTAAATACAAATAAAATACGCCTCCGAGAACAATTACCGAATCAATAGGCGAAAGAAAAAACCATCTAAGGCTATCTTGACTAAAGCCTACATATATATATATATATATTGTAGATTTCTCCTTCGTTTTAAAGCTCGACTTAAACCGAAGGACCTTTCGAAAATTTAAATTGAACAGATATAACGTTCCGAGCGTTTTACGAGTATACGCATAGTAAATTTTAAACGTTCGTAGTAATAACGAAACGTAGCGTTTTAAAATATACTTTTTCCGACTCTCGCGTCAGCGTTCTAGCCTAAACACGTGTGTTTAGACAATAAAAAATTAAACATAATCACGAACGTAATTACGGTTTCGATTACAAATTCAAAAATAATAATTAACGTTTTAATAAATATCCATGAATGAGTTTAACCATTGTGCAATCACAAAAGACGCAATTTTGTTGACAAGGACATTTTTAGTCTATACAATGATTAAAAAACAAAACCCAACTGGATTACAAACGAATTTAATGATTCGTAATTGGATACATTCCAAAAACTCCGAAGAATACAATGATTGTCCACAATTATCATTTCACCCTCGTTGGACCGAGGATAAAATAATGAATAAATTATAGTTGTTTTTAATTAAATTGAAAATAGTAACTTTTAATTATATTTTACTGTACGCTTTATTTACTAGTTTCATCTATAAACAATACTCTGAGTGGTTTTTCGACGTAAAATTTATCGATTTATAAGTATTATTATATATTGTTATTACACAGTTTTAACGATATCTTTTGGATAATTCTTTTGACATTTTTCGTATACCAATAGGTGTTCCGATATTTACATTAAACTCTGCTTTTCGATAATAAATCGCGCAAAACCGCTGTATTATTTTACACGTTATTCATAAATGTGAAAATTAATAAACGAGAACAAAAACTAGAAAAATTGTCGACGCATTCAATTTTCGCAAAAATCAATTTGACGTTTTTTCCTATAATTCGAAAAAACTTGAACTTTTTATCGAATATTTATTTTAAAATTCTACGTTCGTAAACTCTGTTTTTAAAATACGATCAATTTTGAACTAAAACTAGTGTTAAAAATTTAAATTTCGGGCGAATACAAACATTCGTGTAAAATGGAGTTGTTTGTATTACAATTCGCGATACGAACAATTTTATTATTTAAGTTATTTACGACGCCTGAAAATGTAGTATAATATTAATGATGTATAACTTCAAAATTATAAATATCAACTGAGATAAGTAAATTTTATAAACTTTCACAATTTCATTTGTTAATGAATTTCAAATTTCTTAAATTTTACGGGTGTTGTGTCGATATTGTAATAAAATACCTATCGTTTAAATTTAAAAACTTATATAAAATTTATATTAGTATAAAACCATTTCGTAATTTATCTATACGAATATACACTATTTTGGATGACGCGTACATACGAATTTTATAAAAAAAAACCAAGGTACAAGTATATTATACTATAATTTTAACTAAAAAAAATTACAATTTTCGCTCGAAATTGTTTTTGCACGATGACTCACACGAACTTCATATCCACTGTACGCACACCTATCATTTTTAAAAAAGAAAATTATTTCGTTTTTGAGAAAACAGAAAATTATTAACACAATAATCGCGAACTCAATTTTCGATACGCTTTACATTTTGAAAAAGTAAATACTTTGTTACTTGCGCGCTATTGTGTAAATTGTATTTATACGTAATATTTGAACGCGATTATCGAATTTCTCAACAAGTTGAAATAATTGAAAAAAAGATAACAACTACGCCACTATTTACTGAAAAGCCACTCTTTGGCAACGTGCCCTAATATAAGACGAAATTAAAATAACAACCTGGGCGCGACGATAATGCCGACACGAATGTACCACAATTGCCTGCTGAAAACGCCGTAGTACGCGATTTTTACTACAGATTCCAACGAAGTCTAAAATATAATACTAACACAGCGTATTTGATATTCTTTATAAAATTTAATGAAACGAATACGCTAAGGCATATATAATCACAATTGACTGTATTCGTCACATCGAAACTTGTAAAAAGTAAAAATGGCTACGTGAATAGAGACGTGTACGTATAAATTATGTAAAGTGTTCTAATGTTGTTTCCGTATAAAAAAATATGTTCCTCCCACCTCCGCTATAAATATCCGTTAGTTTTAATTATTATATTTTTCGCATCTAAAAGAAGATCGATATTATTATTCAATAAAAAGAAATATTTATCGCGACGCGTTCAAAGATAATTTACGCGATAAAACTATTTCTAAAATATATATAAAATGTGTAGTCGTTATTCCTACAAAACATGGGGAATATTATTTATACGTGTTTTAAAAACAAAAAAATAATAACGAAATACTCGATTTCAAAATTATTTTATACCGTCATAATAAGTAAAACTTTAATTAGTGAAGCGTTAAATACGTCGGGTAATTATATTCGCATAATTATAATTACGTGATTATATATATAATAAATTATAATTTACGTGATAAAAAATTTAAAAAAAATCAACGTCGTGTTAAACCAATTAGACGAAGGCGAAAAATTTGGTATAATTTAACATGAATAGGTATACAAGTAGGTACGGTCTTAAAAAAATTACGCGCCGCATCACGTAGACAATTCACAATATAAATCGTCCGATACGCGTTTAGTCGTATTATTTTATTTAGAATTGGGACGTTTATGAGACCTATACGCTAAATAGGGTCCCGAGAAGTATAACGACGGTAATTATTTTCGAAACAAATTTTCGCGACTACTCTAACGAATTCAAATATTAATCAGTTACATACGATTATAAAACGTATACATATCGCGTATACGCTACGGCGATCTATTTAATTAATTTGTGTTAACCGTTGTCTGTTACATACATTTACCGGCTCGTACCTGCCCACAAATAGCGAGTACATAACTACGTGCAAATATATAACCGAACGACGAAACTTCGAAAATCTGTACGCCTAGTATACTTTTTCGATTCCAGTTTCGTTTTAATTTATCGTCGCCATTTCCACTGGTTTAACGTAATCGTATATTCGTTATTTAATCTCGGACAGATTTTCCTTCGTAGACATAATCCCACACAAACGACGATATTGAATATAATTAATATCGCGTTACGTAGCGTCGCTATACGCTTTGTTTAAACAATCTTTTAAAAATATGTATATATATTTATATATATTGAACGACAAAATATAATTTTTCGTTGTCGTTAATGAATTATTAATCGCAAGAACGTTAATCCGCAAGTTTAAAACCCGTCGTACTTATTAATATTATATTTATATGCACGATCATTATTATAATTGGAATCGCGTGATGTATTTACGAAAATATCGAAACTGATAGCGAACAATTATTTTTGTAGCGTTTATAACGGTTGTTCGTGAATTAAACAAATATGTCAAAAATGTAATTTCAAAGGCTCCATAATTAATACTTTATGTGTAAACGTAATTATTGATCGGTAATTCGACAAAATATTGAAACACATTTTTTATTTAATCGGGTTGATTCTGAAGAAAAGCCCGTTTGATTGACGTGCAATGTAGGGGAGAATATTGTCGTTTTAATATTGATAGTGATAAATCATCGTTTCCATTAACCGTGAACGGAATCGCTTTAAAAAAAATTTTTATGATATTTGTAACATATGAGATTTTTCAACGAGAGAAAATAACGAAATTACGATATAGGAATTAACAACGGTAAACTCTCAATACCATCGCGAGTGCAACGATTAATTAATCACGTATGAAAATTATCGATCACGTTTTACTATACGCTAAAACTGTTATAAGTATTTTGATAAGCGAATCCGATAAGTATTTAAGCACACTGTTTGGTTTAAAATCCGAAGAAGAGAAAAAAATTTCAAAAATTTAAGTTATAAATACGCTACAATATACGAGTTCCGAAATCTCCTGCAACGACCGACTTTGAAAACTTATACGACTGTATTAAAATATATACTTACATTATATTTGTTACAGTTTCAATAATAATAACGAAAACTGAGTGTCGAATTCGCGTGTCAAACCGTCGGCATTTATTCGACGGTATAAAAAAAAATAAATTGCGAACGCTTATATAACGAAAATAATCCGATTCGATTCGCGATAAATGAATAATAACAACTAAAACAAAACCCATCGAATCATAGTACAATTCATTTGGCGTTTATCGATTTCAAACGCTCGTCTTTCTAAATGAAACGAAAACGGAATTTACTGTTAGGAAGCGCGTGTCGTTCTTCAGTTGAAACGTCTTTTTAAAATATACGCGTATAGACGAACGTGTGGCGTTCACATTTTCAGACGTGTTTTTTCCTATTCGTTTACGTAAAAATTCGTTGTAACGTGCGTAGAAATTATACTCGCGTATAAATTACGTTTTAAACGTATAAATTACGTATAATTTGAACAGTTCGCCCTTTAGGTTTTTACGCGTAACGAACGAAATTCAAAAGGCGCGTGTTCGGTATCGTGCAACATCTATATACTCGACACAGTCGGGACGAAAATTCTATTTTACAAAGTAGTCGATGTTTCGTGACCCGTGGTGAGTCAGTCGGTCGCTAAATAGAAAATAATTGCGCTAGATAATCGATCTAGAGGCGCGCGTGCGCGTGAATAGAATTTACCACGAGATTCGCGTGATTCTAAACGAAACGCGTGTTTGTAAGAAAAAATCGCGACATAATTTTTAAATCGAACAAAACGTCGTGCCAAAAGTGTAATTGGAAACTGTATGATAACGAGAGAATATTTAAGTTAATATTATCTATTCGATCTATTGCAAGAACCATCGAACACGCCAATAAACATCCGCTAGAAATTTAAAACATTAAGGTCGAAAAGTACACTGACCCAAATCCAAATTTGAATCCATTTTAAGGTCAATATGACGTGTATGTAGTTTATTTAACCAAGAAACTACGAACATCATCATACGCGTTTAGCGACTACCCATAATATTTAGTAGCCTGCTATAACTAGTCAGAAAAATCGCTTTGATCCGTGAAATGAAAGTATCTAGACAAATTACGTACGTAATACATTCTCCAAAGAAAACCGTCGTACTAAGAAGAACGCTAAAATCGTTGATAACGTAAATAAAAAAAACCAAAAATGTCGACGAAACATCGAGATATTTCTAAAACATATTTCCGTGAAGATTTTAAAGAAAATTGCGGTTAACGTAACGAAATAAAAAAAAAATCTTAATGAAAAAACCAAAAAGTCGGCGCGGGAAAGCCAAGGGAACACGACCCACGTACGTATCATCTAATACGAGAAAACATTAAACTTTAATAAACCCACTAAGGATAGATTGTATACAAAATTCGTCAAAGTTCGTTGGATTGCCGACACGAAAAATACACTTCAATATAATATGCGCTGCCGCCGTCGAGTATATAATAATAATTTATTATCCGTAAGTTACGGGGAAAAGAAAACGAGTTATTCGCCACGAATTGACGATAAAAAGCCGACTTAACAAACTGATTTGAACAATGACGACGATAATAATAGTAATGATAATTAAAATTACAATTAGACCAACATTGACTATTTACTATTTACGTGGGTACACTAATAACTACAACGCCAACGTTTATAGTATACGCGTCTTTTTTCGCAATTTTTAAAACTTTTTTATACGTTATATTTTATTTCGATACAACTATAAGAAATTCGATTTAACTATTCGTTAACCTTTCAAAATTACGCTTTTTCAGTGCATTTTTCAGATTTGAAGTACATTTTTATGACTTTCGGTCGCGTCGAATTCACTTTTTTTAGAGTTACGTTTAAATAAAATAAAATTCGTTCATTATTGTCATCGAATATTTTCCTATATTTCATAGTCACTACACGTGTATATATACACTCACACACACCACATACATGTACACATTTTCCAGACATATTTTCCTTAGAAATTTTATCTTTCAGTGTTTTTCCCCGGGGTAGTCATTATGAAGGCGTGATCACACACACACTCGTTTCTCTTATCGCATTTTTTCCGCCGTATATGTATTTTTCGTGTCCTGCGGCCGAGGCGACGCTACATATACATGTAAAAAAGGCATTATGGTGGTTTCTTTGTGACAACCGACCGACCGCATGTCCTCAAATAAACATTTTCCTCGTTCGCCGCGTGCCCATAAACGTAATCCGAGAAAGGACAGAAAGCATACTCGGGGTGATTTTTCTTATAATAAGCGAGGCTATGCGTCCCGGGAATTATAAATAATTTTTGTTACATTTTTTCCTAGTAAATTTTTTATATACTCCGATCTATACATTTTCATAAGTTTAATATTCCCCCCATCTCTCCCTTATTTTCCGCAACTATATCGACCTTCCATTTTTTTTATCAGCCACCTATGATTTTAATTAGAAATTCTTAACGAACACGTTTTTATGGGTACGTTATAAAACCCGACCAATATTTCCCGAGTGTAAAAACCCGTTTGAATTTAATACGTAATAGTGATTAGGTACTATAGTGTAAATATTGAAAATGGATATTTCTTGGTTACCCTTTATTCAAAATCGTTAAAACCGGTATAGTTAAATGTCCCGTCAAACCGAAGCGGTTATAATCAACGTCTAATCATTATTGTAATAGAAATAGGCGTATCGTTGTTTCTACTGAACTACAACGGTAATGCCTACTATGCTCAAATGTCTAAAGAACAATTATTCGTAAAATCGTTTTCAATTTTTTTTTTTAGTTCTAAAAAATATTGTAAAAAACATTGCGCTTTAAAACTCTGACATTTATATTTGCTTAAAGTATAATAAATGGGGATAATAATTTTAAAAATAGTCTATAAACATTTCTAAAACTGATATAATAATGAATAAAAAAAACACCGAAATAAAATTTGTTTAAAATCTTTGTAAATAACTCTTGACACGTAATATATACATTTAGTGTTCGTTCGCGATAGAACAAAAATAAACGTCATTTTTATTTTTCATGGTTTTTTCCGTTATCCAAAAAATAAACATAATATTATCTAACGACTTTAACGGGAATTCTAACAAAAAAATAAAAAACACATCAGCCGTATAATATGATATCGTACTCCAAAAAGAACGGTAATACTGAAATGCATCTCAAAAAAAATATCGTAATTATATATATACAATACACCCATTTACTCCTACGAACAAAAAATATACTCATTCACCGCGACGATTGGTTCGATATATTACTGTATACCCAAAACGACTCTTACGGCACATATACATATAAGCAAATAAGCGCACGAAATGACCATAAAAAACAGAAGAAAACGACATAAAAATTGTTTTGGGAATCGAATTTTATGACTTTAGACTTGTAAAAACGGTATAAATACGCATTTGCAGATAGTCTAATATATACTAAAACACCAACACGATCGGCTATATAAATAAGATGTATATAGATACTAGATTATGTATAGGTATTACTGGACTGGGCAACTAGCCAAGTTACTTTTTAGAAATATAAGTTTAATAAAAAATTTATTATAAATTACGTTCCGTTTGGAATTACGCGAATTTTAATTTGATTCATTTTTATTAACAAAAGATACTAGGATACGATGCTTTTGAAAACTTTAATGGTTCACAAATATCCGTTTTTACGAAATTTCGCGTTGAAAATATCCTCCGTTTAAAACGGTTCACGCTTGTAAACATACATTGAAACATATTAAATCCAAATAAAGAAATTGTCTTATCAATGAAACATCGAAACATCTACTTCGTGTTACCTTTTCAGAAATTTAAGTTAATTTTATTACGTTAGTATCGTCCAACATACATTCTCGATTTTCGCGTTAAATTAGTAAAACAACGTAACACTATTTATATTTTAAGAAGGTATTTTATTTTTGAATGAACGTTTAATTTTTTTATATTTTAATAAAATTTCAAGTTTCCACGTATACAAAATATATATATATGTATACGTAAAACGAACGATATTATTAATAATTTAACAGTTTATAGAAATCCTATACATATAGGAATAATAAAAATTGAAGAAATAAATATTAATTAATAAATACGATATTTGTATATAAAAATAAAAAATATTTATATAACACATACTGCGAACAACAATAATTTAAAGTTCTAAAAATGAGCCCTCTAGTAACTTAAAGTCGCCCTTCGTGAATAACAACGTTTTAAATATACATTAACGGATTTAAATACGTGTGTTTATAAATAATGTTAATGTTTGAATAATATTTCCGGTTTTGTAACCTAAGCGTTAAAAACGATGAAAACTTAAATATTTATTTTCCGCGCAATACGTTGGATTATACGGAATTTCGGAAGATTTACTCTATAACTACTTACCACATTTACTCTAACACGACCGTATTTCCACCTCTATTTGATATTTCCCTCGTAATTTCTCTTAATTACCCGGACAAATGTAATAGCTCATCAAGAAGCGTTAGAGTAATACGAATTATTATTATTTGACTATAACGCGATCCAATAATAGTACGCCTTATAAATATACAAAGTGAGATTATGAAATGTTTCGATTCCGAATAAAATGAGTTAGAAATATTAAACATTTTTTGTTTCGTATACAAATATTTTTTTCTGAATTCGGTTTAAACCACAAACGAGAGGGTTTTTTTGAAAATTTCCATTATCTACATCCGATAAACTTTTAAAATTAACATTACTCACGCGTGATTCACTAGGTAATGTTAATATTAGCCGATCAAATTGCGTAGATATTAATAAGTCGCATATAATAATAATACGACAAATGTTTACGTTAACCGTGTACGGATGATAATATATCCGAAATATAAATAGAACCGAAAAAAGTGCTTAGAATAGTTCGCGTATATGTTTTTTTTTAAAAAAATATTCGCGCGGAAATCTCGATCTCGTATAAGTCGCGATCACGCGTATTATAATGACTGTGAGAAATATACGAGACTTTTATATTTTGTTTTCGCGTAATACGGTGTTTATTCAATTCTAATAATACGTCGCGGTTATCGTGTTCGTCGTCGGAAATAATGCGATATTGTGGGTGTATATTCGTTGGAACACTGGCGATGACGAACAGACGCAAAGACGCGCTAGAGTAGAACAAAAAAAGGCCGTCGCCGAACCAACGCGGGCGGCGACAAGCGATAAAACTCTCATTGTTATCTTTCCACAGGTGCGGCCGCCGACATTCGCGTCGATTGTATGTGTGTCTGTGCTTTGTGGAAAAAGGTTTGGAAAGGAGTGATACTTAGGTTACTCGCACATACCTGACACTATATTTATACGTATTTAAAGACCGCCGGCGGAACGGATACTCTCCTCCACTGACTACCACCCTGGCATACGGAAAAATTACCCGACGTAAAAATATATACGGAGTGTAGCGTAAAAAAAATACGACTGATATGAATGTAAAACCATTTGTATAAATATAAACGTCGCGTTTTTATTAGCTTTTTAGTTGTTTTACGGTCGAATACAGCCGAAAAGCTAAACACGGAACAGGCGAAAATTTCAATATTAATTCCGGGTGTCGCGCGTTTTTATAAATATTATTACGGTTTATTTTTTTTTCATAATAATAACGTTAAAATTTTTATTAACGCGTTTCAGTAAATAACATTATCGAAACCTATTGGGCTGCTGTTTTTGTATGCTACCCAACAATGCGATGGACATTAAGTATCTAATACGACTTTGAAATCGTAAAGCGTATTCCAATACAATAATTCCGCGATATTAACTCGCTAATTTTTCCCCGCGATTCGACCACTGAAAAACAATTATTCAAACGAATATACACGTAGAGAGCACATTGAACGACGGTTGTCCGTTTATTCGATTTATAAATCTAAAAATACAAAAATCAAAACTTTATTTTACCCAAAATTCGTGTTCCTCTTAACAGAGATTGCAACCAGTGTGACGCGTGGATTAAGAATAGAATAATTCACCCGTTCGCGTATTGCCTAAAGACTTGGCGTGTTAACTGGAAAATCCAACGCGAATATTAAAACTAAAAATGACTGGACAACAATTGTCCTGAGCGCAACATATCTGATCGGACATTTCGTTTATTTTAAACACCCTGTAAACGTGTATATAATGGCCGTTTCGCGAGCGTGATGTCATAACCGCGCCGGCCGTACCCGTACCCTCTCCGTTCCCTATCGCACTCTCTCGCTCGATCTTTCCGTCTTTCTCCAATCGGTTTCCGCCGCGGCCACCTGACACCACGACAACGACGGAACCGCCCCGCCGTTTGGGGTTGTAGAGAGGCGGATATAACGAAAGGAAAACGGTCGTCCATGACGTCATCGCACGCGCCGGGCGAAACTCATCGATTGTCGCGTACGTGCGTATTCGGCGGGGCGGGACAAGCGGACGACTCGGGAGGGTACAAACAACCCTCTGTGTTCCCGTGCCATTTCACGCAATCTGACGTCACGAACCCATTCACCTACCGACCTATACGGATACGTGCACACATAAATACATCGTGTCGTTACCCGTTTTTCAGTGTCCGCCGACTAACCCTTCCGTCAGTCGCTCCATCTATGTGCGTGTGCGTGTGTGTGTGTGTGTGTGTGTGTGTAGTATAAAGAGAAAAACTAATCAATTTTTTTTTATAATTTTTCTCTGCCTATCCGTATAATATTATATATTAGTCATCATCACATCACGGACAATCACGCCCACTGTCAGACATCACTAATATACGCACACGGCGCAAACTGTGGAATTGAAACACGCAACGAAATTCTACGCTTGCAAACTTAAAACTCTGCGAAATATTTATATATTTTGACTATATATATATTATATTGTATACGTGCATACGTATCCATCTGTATACACACGCAAAGTGGTTAAGTTCGACATGGGGAAAAATAAGCATAAAAAATAATTATTTCCGGGTTAGAATAATTTTTGTTAGAAAAATTAAAATTTACCGGAATTAATCACTACACTGCCTATTTTAACCTACCCATATAAATAACATACGTTGTATCTATTCTTTTTTCGTACAAAATTATGGATTTCCAAACATCCACGGGGCGTGTAAATAAGTCGTATCGTATTTAATATTTATCGACCGTTATTCCCGATTATTTTTGCCTCGTCATGATAATGTTGAAAAAGAATACGTATAAAAACGGAGTTTTTCTCGATGTTTTAAATTTGAAATACAACCAACTAAAAAAAAAGACTACTGAATTTTTCGTCTACCGTATTATTATTCTGCGGCAGATGTTTATAATGAAATATCGATATACAAACAATATAAATTTGATCATATTCGGTCAAAATATAAATTTCGAAAAAAGTCCTAAATTAGAAAGTATATTATAATAATACCGAACAATTATTATTAAATAAGGAAGGTTTGTATAAACGGTTGTTTGTATTTTACGTAGTTTCAGATTACTACTTACTATTGCAAACCATAAAATAAAAGCGAAATAATAATCCCTTATAAAATAAGAATTATGTTACTCGTGCAGCCTTATTATCTATTTGAAACGTAGAAAATAACAATATAAAATACGGTGTACAAAATAGAAAGTAAACGTTTGCGAGTTATTTATATCTTCAGAAATGTAATTGGTCGTCAACGATAGTGCACAAAAGTCTTTGAAACATTCAAACAGGTTATACATAATTAATTTAATAAAAGCTCTTTGTAAAACGTTCGTTGTCTAAATCGTTTTCTATAAATTTACACACACACACACACACACACACACATATATATATATATATATGTACAGACTAGACAAGGCAACGATATCGCGCGCATACAATAGGACGCAATTTACAATGCACGGATATGGTTCTTATTACCAAACAACAAACTTCCTCGTCATAATATGGTACACAAAACGATTTTTAATAATTACGA